>PVIY010007884.1:0-80569 GCA_004026745.1 Myrmecophaga tridactyla | reverse complement strand
ACATGGGCAGGCACTGGAAATCGAACCCAGGTCTCCAGCATGGCAGGCGAGAACTCTGCCTGCTGAGCCACCGTGGTCTGCCCTTACCATCTTCTTTTTTTTGCTCCTGGCATTGAAGGAAATCTCAGTCATACTACTAGCTGTATACAAGTTTGAAGAACAGACTCCACAGAGTCTAAATTTCAGTAATAACATTAATATATCAAAATGTTCAGGTTTCAACAAAAGGTTACAAAATACAAAAAGGAACAGGAAGTGATGGCCCAGGCAAAGGAGAAAATTAAAGCATTAGAAATCATCAACAAAGAGAACCCAGGCCTGGGACATACCAGACAAAGACTTTAAAAATTATCTTGAATATGCTCAAGGAAATATGGAAAAAGAATTCAAGGAAAATATGAACTATAGGAAAATAAAGAGCTAAAGGAAAATATGGAAAAATAACTAAAGAAAACCAGGAAAACAACAGGTGAATACAAAGAGAATATCAATAGAGTGATGGAAATTATAAAACAGAACCTAGCAGAACTGAAGATCACAGTTACACAAATTAAAAATTCCTTAGGAGGGCTGAACAGCAGATTGGAGCAAGCAGAAAAAGAATCAGAGAACTTGAAGATAAGACAAATGAATCATTCAGTCTGAGAAGCAGAAAGAAAAAAGAATAAAGAAAAATGAACATCCTGAGGAAATGCTAGGGCACCATCATGTGTACCAATGTATATATTGTGAGAGGTCCAGGATAAGAAAGAGAGAAATATGCAGAGAGACTAGTCAAAGAAATAACAGCTAAAAAACTTCCCCAATTCAACAAAAGACATAAATACACACATCCAAGGCACTTAATGAACTCCAAACAGTTCAATCAAATAGGCGATGCCATGCCATATTATAATCAGATTCTAAAATGCAAAAGATAGAGAATTCTGAAAGCTGCAGGAGAGAAACAGTGTGTCACATAGAAGTGTCAATTTCTCATCTGAACCATGGAAGCAAGAAGGCAGTGAGATGAAATCTTTAATGTGCTGAAAACCAAAAAACTGTCAACCAAGAATTCTGTATCTTGTAAAGCTGTCTTTCAAAAATGAGGGAAAGATTAAGACATTCTCAAGTAAACAGAAGCTGAGGAAGTTTGTCACCACTAGTCCAGCCCTATGAGAGATTCTAAAGAGAGTTCTGCAGATCGAAAAGAAAGAGCAACACACAATAGTTAGAGGTCACATGAAGAAATAAAGATCATTCATGAGGGTTATGTCATGGGTAAATATAAATGCCAGTTTTATTGTATTTTGGGTTTGTAACTCTGCTGCTTACTTCCCACAGGATCTAAAAGGCAAATGCATAAAATATAATAATGAATCAGTGGTTTGGGACTTAAATTGTATAAACGTAATTTTTGACAAGAACTGCATAAAGTTATACAGGAACACAGCTTGTGCATACTACTAAAGTTAAGTCGGTATCAAAGCAAACATGATTGTTATAGATTTAACATGTTACATTTAAGCTTCATGGTCACTACAAAGAAAATATAATATGCAAGCTCATAGGATGAGTTGCCTGAGGCAGGGGTGGGAGGTGAGAAGCAGAGAAATGGGAATTTAATACATAGTAGGTTTAGGGTTTCTATTGGGGAGATGGAAAAAATTTAGAATTGGGTTCTTGCAGTGGTTTAAAGCTGTATGAACTCCAGAAAAAGGTTCTTAGAGTTACTCCATTCCAGGGGGTATGAACCCATTGTAAATAAAATCTTACATTGAGGCTACTTCAGGTAAGGTGTGACCCATCTCAATCAGAATGGGACTTAACTCTACTATTGAATCCTGAATGAAATTCAGAAATGAGAGAGAAAGCCACAGAAACCAGAATCAATGAAACCCGGAAGAGAAGGTACCAGCAGATGCCACCATGTGCCTTGTCATGTGGCAGAGGAGCCATGGAACACCAGCAGTTGGTCATTCAGAAGAAAGCATCACATTAATGATGTCTTGATTTGGACATTTTCCTTTCCTCAAGCTGTAAGTGAATAAATTCCCATTGTTTAACCCAAACCATTTCATGGTATTTGCTTTGAGCCACTTAGGAGATTAAAACGGTACCACAATATTGTGAATGTTAATAATCCTTTTAACTGTAGGCTTGGGAGTTGTTTAAATAGGAAATTCATATTGTAAATGTTACCAGAATTAAAAAATGAAAGAAAGAGCAACTAAAGAGACAATGACAATGAAATGAAATGCATAATATGGGATGGGATCTAGCCAGGGAGGAGAAAAGGCTCAAGGGGTTATTATTGGGACACATAAAAAATTGGAATATAGATTATAAGCTTTATACCAATGTTAAATTGCTTGAACTTGATAACTGCACTTAAGATGGCTACATAAGTGAATATCCCTCTGCTTTCAGGAAATGTATGTGACAGTATTAAGTGTTGAAGGAGCTTGACATATACAACTTCACTCATAAAATGGTCTGATATGTAGACAGACACACAGATAGATAGATGGATAGATAGATAGATAGATAGATAGATAGATAGATAGATAGATAGATAGACAGATAGATAGATAGATTGGTAGATTGATAGATAGATAGATGGAATGGATAGACTAGGTATTTGCTACAGTAAATGTGGTAAAAGTTAAAATTGATCTGAGGGGTTAGGGTTTGTTGGAGTTCTATGTATGGGGTTTATATTATTTTTCTAATTATACTGTAAGTTTGAACATATTTCAAAATTAAAATTTTAAGAAAATACAAATATTAAGGTTAAGATGTGAGCCAAGTCTTTATTCCAGAAAATTATCTTCAATAATACAGTAGGTCATGGAAGCTCCAAGGTTGGAACCCATATCCTTAAGTCTACTGATGCTTGCAGCATATTGTGCTGTCTCACAATTAAAATGTGAAGACCATGATATACTAAAACACTGAAGAAAGACAGCAAAATGATTTTCAAACTTCACTATACTGTATTATTGTAGCAGAATATAACTTCAATTAATAATGTAACCCACAGTAATTATTACAAATTTTAATAGGCTTCTAGGAAGGTGGCAGAATAGGATAGGCTGAGCTCACCCCTGCTCCATGGAACAGTGAAAGAAGTGACAGAAAAACAACTGGGGCTGCAGTTCCAGTTGCAGGTGACCAAAGAAGGTCTTCAATGCTATAGAGGGAGGTTCTGGATGAAAAGCAGAGAAATTTGGATGGAGAGAATGTGTGCTTGATCATGACCCCACCAGAGACAAGTGATAGGCACACAGGAAAGTGCAGCTCCCAAAGAAGCAGAGACAATGCTCACCACACTACCCCTGCAGCTAGCTTGGGAGATCTTCCCTCACAGCTCCACAGCCAGGAGCTCCCGTGGGGAACCTAGAAGCCAGCAGACTTGCTTTTGCTGTGTAAGAGACCATCCAGCCAGTGCACAGCCCCTGTCCCTGACCCCTGAGATAGACTGCTGTGAGCACCTGATTTTTTGGCAGAGACTGGGGGTCCCTCCTCCCAGGGTAGGTGCAGAGTGGTGCTGGTCTGACAACTGACAGGTGAAAGAGTCTTGCTGGTTCCCGATACTGCTCTCCTTTCCCTCAGAGAGGCCCAAGAGACTTCAGTGTGCATGGAAGGAGAGGTGAGGATGAGGAGGCGAGCCACACCACACCCGATCTGTGCTGCACTGAACCTCCAGGCATTTCTGGGTTGGTTGTGGGCAAGGGTATTGAAATATGCAGTCTCACTGCCCAAGGTCATTCTAAGCAGGAACGTAGGGGACATCAGAACCATCAGGTCAACAAGTAGTAGAGTCTCTGCTAAGGTGCACATTGCCCACACCCAGCCCCAGGGTTGGCGGCATTCAACAGGAACAGAGACAAACAGCCCTGGCTGGAATTGTTCTGGGTCTCCATCCAGCTCAGCTGGCCACTGCAGTTGGGGAGAGGTGGGTCTGAGGGGGAAATGTGGCCCAATAGCACCATCTGTTGGGAAGAGGTGGAAACTGCAAGGTGGCAAACTGCCTATCTGCCTGGCTCTGAACAGATCTTCAAGTACAGTTGCATCCCTTGCATAAGGACTGGGTCTTGGTTTGGTGGGAATTTACTGACAAATCAAGTTCAAAAGAAGACCTTCAACACAAACTCAAGCAAATACAAACCCATAGATGAGTGAGGGAAAATCAACTTTCAAAATAACCTTTTCAAGATTATCAAATGCCTCAAAGACAACAGAAAATCAGAAAGCACATGAAGATGCAGGCAGATATGGCTCAACCAAAGGACCAAATCAAAATACCAGAGACAGAATTTGGAACAACTAATCAAAGATGTTCATACAAATCTCCTAAATAAATCCAATGGGTTGGCTAATGACATAAAGCATATCCAGAAGACACTAGAAGAATATAAAGAAGGATTTGAAAGAATAAACAGAAAAATAGCAAATCTCACAGAGATGAAAGTACTATGAACCAAACTGAAAATATACTAGAAACACACAAACAGCAGATTTGAAGAAGCAGAAGAAAGAATAAGTGATCTAAAAGACAGGTCAATTGAGTTTGAGCACACAAAAGAACAAATGTCAAGAAAGATGGAAAAACTGGATTTGGATCTCAGGGAAACAGTGGACAGCACAAAGTGCACACATATAAGAATCATCGGTGACTCAGAAGAAGAAGATAAGAGTAAAGTGCTAGGATGATTAGTTGAAGAAATAATGGGGGAAACTTCTCAGCCCTTAGAAAAGATATAAATAAGCAAATCAAAGAATCCCAATGAAACCCAAATAGAATAAATCCAAATAGGCCCACTCTGAGATCAATGCTAATCAGACTATCAAATGTTGAAGAGAAGCAGAAAGTTCTGAAAAGCAGCAAGAGAAATGTGATTCATTTACCACATGCGAGGGAAACCACATCAGACTGCTTTCTGACTGCTCAACAGGCACCACGGATGCAAGAAGGCAGTGGAATAATATATTTAAGGTTCTGTAAAAGACTTCCAGCCAAGAATTCCTTATCCAGCTAAGTTGTCCTTCAAAAGTGAGGGAGCAATTAAAATTTTCACAGACAAAAAAAGGCTGAGAAAATTTGTCAATAAGAGACCAACCCTACAAGAAACACTAAAGAAAGTTCTGTTGGCTGAACAAAAAAACAGAGAGAGAAGTCTGGAGAAGGACACAAAATTGAAGAGTGTCAGTTAAGGTAATTTAAAGGATAGAAGAAGAGGGAGGGAAAAGAATATATAGTTCCAACAAATAAGAACCAAAGGATAAGATGGCAGATTAAAGAACTGCCTTTACAGTATTAATTTTGAATGTTAATGGACAAAACTCACCAATTAAAATATACAGATTGGCAGAATGGATTAAAAAATATGATCCATCTATATGCTTCTTACAAAGGACTCATCTTAGACACAAGGATACAAATGAATTGAAAGTGAAAGGATGGGGAAAGATTGCACATACAAGCTGTAACCAAAAGAGAGCAGGAGTAGCTATACTAATATCAGACAAAATAGACTGTACATGTAAAAACATCATAAGAGACAAGGAAGGACACTGCATATTAATAAAAGGGGCAATGCACCAATAAGAATGGAAATCATAAATGTTTATGCTCCCAATCAAGGAGCCCCAAAGTACATGAATCAAACCTAGGCAAAAGTAAAGGGAGCAACAGATGTTTCAACAATAATAGGGGGACACTTCAATACACCATTCTCATCTATGGAAAGAACAACCATAGAGGATCTTCAAGGAAATAAAGAACTTTAACAGTGTGATAAATGGCATGGACCTAACAGACTTATATATATTATAACACCCTAAAATACCACGGCATACATTCTTCTCTAGTGCTCACACGATACTCTCCAGGATAGTTCATATGCTGGGGCACAAAACAAGTCTTCATAAATTTAAAAAGATTGAAATTAGCGGAAACACTTTCTCTGACCACAATGGAATGAAACCAGAAATCAATAGCCACCAGAGAACTGGAATGTTCAGAAATATACGGAGATTAAATAACACATTCTTAAACAATCAGTGGGTCAAAGAAGAAATTGCTAGAGAAAGTGATAAATATCTGGAGATGAATGAAAATGAGAATTCAAAATATCAGAACTTATGGGATGTGGCAAAGGCAATGCTGAGAGGAAAACTTATTGTCCTAAATGCCTGTATTAAAAAAACAAAAAGAACAAGCAAAAATCGAGGACTTAGAGAAACAACAGCAAACTAACCACAAAGCAAAGAGAATAAGGGAAATAATAAAGATTAAAGCAGAAGTAAAAAGGAACAACAGAAAGTATCAATAAAACCAAATTTTTTTCTTTGAGTAAATCAATAAAATCAATGGACCCCTAGCTAGGCACAAAGAAAAAGAGAGAGAGGATGCAAATAAACAAAATCAGAAATCAGAAGAGGATTGTTACCATGGACCCTGAAGAAAAACAAAATCATAAGATGATATTATGAACAACTATACACCTACAAGCTAGACAACTTAAATGAAATGGACAAATTCCTAGAAACACAATGAACAACCTACATTGGCTTGAGAAGAAATAGATGATCTCAACAAATCAGTCATAAGTAAAGAGATTCAATCAGTCATCAAAAATCTTCCGACAAAGAAAAATCCAGGGACAGATGGCTTCACAGGGGAATTTTATTAAACATTCCAAAAAAAAAAAAATTGACACTAATCCTGTTCAAACTCTTCCAAAAAACTGAGGAAAAAGGAACACTACCTAACTCATTTTATGAAGCTAACATTATTCTAATACTAAAACTGGATAAAGATGCCATAAGAAAGGAAAACTACAGCCTAATCACTATAATGTGCATAGATGCAAAAATTCTCAAAAAAACAAACAAACAAAAACTAGCAAACTGAATTCACTGATACATTGAAAGAATTATCTATCATGTCCAAGTGGGGTTTATACCAGCAATGCATGGGTGATTCAAACACAAGAAAATCAATTAATGTAATACAGCACATTAACGGATTGAAAGGTAAAAACCAAATGAGCATCTTGATTGATGCTAAAAAAGCATTCAACAAAATCTAGCACATTTTTCTTATAAAAACATTTCAAAAAGCAGGAATAGAAGGAAAGATTCTCAATATCATAAAGAGCATATATGAAAACCCATAGTTAGCATCGTACTTAATGGTGAGAGATTGAAAGCATTCCCCCTAAAATCAGGAATGAGACAAGGATGCCCATTGTCACTACTGTTATTCAACATTGTATTTCAAATTCTAGCTAGAGCAGCCAGGCAAGAAAAAAATAACAGACATCCAAACAGAAAAAGAAGTAAAACTTTCATTATTGCAGATGACTTGATATTATACATGGAAAATCCTGAGAAATCTCTGGCAAAGCTATTTGAGCTAATAAACAAATTCAGCAAAATTGCAGAGTATAAGATTAATGTGCAAAAATCAGTAATGTTTCTATACAAAAGTAATGACCTAACTGAGGAGACAATTAAGGACAAAAAATCCATTCAAAATAGCAACTAAAAGAATCAAGTATATAGGATTAAACTTAACTAGGTATGTAAAGGACCTGTACCCAGACAACTAGAAAACATTGCTAAAATATCAAAGAAGATCTAAATTGGTAAAAAGGCATTCCGTGCTCATGGATAGGAGGGTTATTGTCACTACGATGTCAATTCTACATCAAACTGATCTACAGAGTCAATGCATTACCAATCAAATTTCCCACAACCTACTTTGAAGGCTTGGAAAAGCTAGTTATCAAATTTAATTGGTACAGGAAAGAGACCTCACATAGCTAAAAATATCCTAAAAAAAACCAGAAGAGTGAAGTGGGAGAACAAACGCTTCCTGATTTTAAAGTTTATTATAAAGTCACAGTGGTCAGAACAGCATAGTATCTCTGGCACAAAGATAGAAGTATTAACCAATGGAATCAAATTGAGAGTGCAGACATGGAACACCAAATATACAGTCAGTTGATCTTTGACAAGGCCCCCAAATCCATGGAACTGGGATGGAATAGTCTTTTCAATAAATGGGCATGGAAGAACTGGATATGCATAGCCAAAAGAATGAAAGAAGACCCCCTACCTTACACTCGATACAAAAATTAACTCAAAGTGGATCAAAGACCTAAATATAAGAGCAAGTACCATAAAACTCCTAGAAGATGATATAAGGAACATCTTCAAGACCTACTAATAGGAGGTAACATCTTATACTTTATACACAAAACACCAGCAATGAAAGGAAAAATAGATAAAGGTGAACTCCTCAAGATCAAATGCTTTTGAGCCACAAAGAACTTTGTCAAAAAGATGAAGAGGCAGCCAAATCAATGGGAGAAAATATTTGGAAACCACATACTGGATAAAGGTTTGATATCCTGTTTACATAAAGAAATCATACAATTTAGCTAGAAAAGAACAAGCATTTCAATTATAAAATGGGAAAAAAGATATGAATAGACATTTTTATGAAGAACAAATCAAATAGCTAAAAAGCACATGAAGAGATGCTCATCTTCATTAGCTGTAAGGGAAATGTAAATCAGGACTACAATGAGGTATCACCTCATGCCCATTAGAATGGCTGCTATTAAACAAACAGGAAAGTACAAATGTTAGATAGGATGTGGAGAAATTGGAAAACTTATTTACGGCTGGTGGGAATTTATAATGACATAGCCACTGTGGAAGAAAGTTCGGCAGTTCCACAGAAAAAATATAGGACAATATCAAGTTGTCCTATAACCTGGCAATACCACTACTTGGTATATGCCTAGAAGAGCTGAAAACAAGGACACAAACAGACATTTGCACACTGATGCTCATAGCAGTATTATTCAAAATTGACGAAAGATGGAAACAACCCAAGTGCTCATCAACAGACAAGTGGATAAACAAAATGGAGTAAACACTGGAATATTTTGCAACAGTAAGATAAAATGAGATTCAGAAGCATATGACAACATGGACGAAACTTGAGATATAATTTTGAGTGATATAAGCTAGACACAAAAGGATAGATGGTGTATGATTCTACTATTATGGCCCTTGTAAGGGTAAACTCGGAGGCTTATAATGTAGAATATGGGGGACCTAGAGATACACAGACGCTAGAGATGGGTGAATGGTTACCTAATGAGGTTGAACTTCAGTGTAAGGGAATGGACAGAAGTGATGGTAGCTCTTTTGTGTGGTTGTAAGTAATATTGCCATATTGAAGGAGAGTATAATTGAAAAGGTTGTATAGAGTCATGTATCACACTAATTAATACTACAAATATGAATAAGTTCTTGCATGAACTACTTAAAGGTATGAATTTTGTATATAGAGTAAATAATAGAGGGGGTTAGGAGAAACTATGTATTGCATACTATGGCCTACAGCTAACAGGAAGACATAAAAAATACCCCAGCAATGCCAGGGATAAATAATTGGTAGGGGGAGGGAGTGGTGCAGATAAGAGTTAAGGAGAGGTTTAGATTTTCTATCTGGTTGGGGTGTGTTTATCTATTATTTTTCTCTTTGGAGCAATAAAAATTGCCTAAAATTGAGAGTGATGATGATTGTACAACTAAGTGTGGATACTGTGAGACATGAATTGTTTATTTTGGACATTATCCATGATGCCAAAGGATGGAGGTGGCCAAAGTACACACTGACTGAGAAGCAAAAAAGCAAACTGTGGTATATACGTATGATGGAATATTGTGAAGCTACAGAAAGAAATGAAGTCATGAGGTATGCAACAAGGTGAATGAACCTTGGGGACATAATCTTGTGCAAAATAAGTCAAAACAAAAGACAAATATTGTATGGTCTCTTTTAGAAAATTTTTATAAGAAAATTGGAGCCTTGATTGTCACATTTAGTCCAGAGTTGTTATTTCTAGATTTAGTCCAGAGTTGTTATTATAGCAGTCACATTTAGTCCAGAGTTGTTATTTCTAGATTCTGAAATGCTGTACCGTATCTGTATAACCTGCTATATCTCTCTGGAACTTTGGGTACCTGTGTGACACCTAAGACTCAAGAGTTGGAGTTCAGCAGCTCTGAAAGTCAGCACTGCTGCATGCAACAACTGTTAGAGAAACCAAAAAAGAGATCAGATTTCAATTAGAGGTAAGTACGAAGCTAATCTGGTTGGGACTAAGGTAAATCAGAATAACGGGGCAAAAGATGATATTGTCTGTAATGTTAGAACTTCACCTACTGTATGAAGATAGTAGATGAAGGAATAGAAGTTTATTTTGTCCAAAACCTAAATTTTCTATAGCATACAATCTAACTCAACGTGCCTGATAGCTCATTTAAACAAACCAAACACATGGAGTCCAGAGTGGGTACAAGGGCTTGTAATTCTATATAGCTTAATGTACTATCTATATACATCCCAGAGTATATTGGGTAGATAATCAAAAAGTATTGGCAAAGTCCCTTGAAGGACAGGAAAAAAATATAGAGAGCTATTAAACTTTCCCACCTGGGAAACCCATGATACTCTCTCAAGCATTAAGGACTCCCAAGATAATAGGCTAAGCCCTTCACCTTGAGGCTTACTCTTAAGAAACTTAATTCTTTAGCAGAGAAGATAAGCCTACCTATAGGCTTATGCCTAAAGTAACTCCCAGAAAACCTCTTTGTTGCTCAGATATGGCATCACTCTCTCCAACTCTGGAGAGTCCAACTCTGCAAGGAAAATCATTACCCTCCCCTCTCTGTATGTGGACACGACATTCAGGGTGAAAGTCTCCCTGACAATGAGAGACATGACTCCCAGGAATGAGCCTGGCCCTGGCACCATTGGATCGACAATGCTTTCCTGACCAAAAGGGAAAAAAGAAATGTAACAAAATAAGGTATCAGTGGCTAAGAGAGTTCAAATAGAGTAGAGAGGGTATTCTGGAGGCTACTCTTACACAAGCTTCAACTAGGTATTATTAATTGCCACGGTTTGCCAACCCCCAACCAACATCATTCCTTTTAACCCTAAAGATCACCTAGGGCTCTATCTGATATTCCAAAAAGTTTCAGGCACTAAGTTTACTTTCCAGAAGCCTATAATCTCCAAAAGTTTCCTAGGCCAAATAAGTCCTAAAACCCAGAGGGACAGCCTCTCCAAGAATATCAACTAGTTCCATCCCCCTAGCCCATTTTGTTGACACCCCTTTTCAACATGAAAAAGTTACAATGGGCATAGGTCAAATATCCCTAAAAATCAGGAGAAGGTTCAGAGGAGAAGAAGGCATTATAACAGAGAAGATAGGATTTAACAAATGAGTATGACAGCTGAATCATCGTACAGCTATTTCTTTTTGTCTCCAGTGTTTTGGAAAAGCTAGAAGAGACAATCTAAAATTGTGGAACTGTTTTAAAATATGTCCTATAATTATTTGTTAAAATGCATTTTGAAATCTCTTGCTTTTTTGCATATATGTTATATTTCACAATTTAAAAAAGTTAAAAAAGACAAAAAGTAGTGATAAATTAATAGGCAGTGAACAATTTCTGACATCTAAAAATTATCTAAAAGGGCAAAAACAATCTGCAAAATACTCTTAATCCAGAATTAGTCAGCACATTTGCTATTACAAACATCTTATTCAATATCATATTAGTAAAAAAGTTCTAAGGTATTAGCACCATAAAAAGTAATAAACATGTATATGACACAAGATGTAATTTTGATATTGAACAAAGCAGTTTCCAGTAAACTTGAACCTACATGCCTGAAGTAGCAGATGGAAAAGTAGAACTGTCTTCAGGCAATTATTTTGTATATCTGGTTTAATTTATTTTTAACTGAATTGTAATCAGGTAGATCTTTGTCTTTTAAACACTTATAGTCTAAGGAAGACAACATCATTGTATGCACTGACAGTAAGTCATGAATTAAAAAAGGAACTTCAATCACACAGTCAGAAAAGTCAACTTAATTTTTATCACGAAGCTATGTATAATTAATCAGAAGATAAAATGAACCAAATGCCTATAACTTAGTATTATGTTTATAATTTAATAGAAGTGGAGTTTATCATTCTTTAATAATTAGAGTATTCATAGCATAATTTAAAAATATATATACATACATTCAATGGCTCTTGTGTAAAGACTGTTTAAGTCCAGGGTGGAAAACTGCTATTGCATGCTATGAGCTATGTTCAAAAGGAAACCATTCAGCACTACCACAGCAACAGCAGAGATAAATAATGGGGGGAGGGACAAAAGTTAAGAGGAGGTGAAAATCTCCTATTTGGCAAGGGTATGTTTACTGGTTTTCTTTTTGTTGGGAACAATGAAATTATCTAATATTGAGAATGTTGATGGACTGTGGACTTTGGGCCCTCTACATGATGCCTGATGAATGCAGGTGACTGAAGGATACACTAATGAAGAAGTAGATTGGAGAACAATGGTGTATACTTATGAATGGAAGTTGTGCTGCTACAAAAAGGAACAAAGTCATGAGGCATGCAACGATGTGAATGAACATGTGAGACATTTGGTGAGACAAAATAAGCCAGAAACAAAAGAACAAGAATGGTATGGTCACCTTTAGAAAATGCTTATAAGAAAACGGGCCTAGTTTGTAAGCTTTTAGAGCAGACACATTAAGTCCAGAGTGGTAATAATTATTTCTGGATTTTGAGAGGTTGTTTTATGCATATAACCTGATGTTTAGAGATAGGAATGAAGCTGAACAGGTTGGGGTTAAAGTAATTCAGAACATAGGGGAAAGGAAGACAGAACCACACATACTCTTTGAGACCAATGGAAGAAAGTTTATTTGGTCTGGAACTGAAATTTTCTATAGTGCATAATCTAATTTAACCTATCTGTATAGCTCATTTGACCAATTGAAACACAGGGGGCACAAAATAAGAAAGAGGTCCTTTAATCCTGTTTAGATTATTGAAATGCCTGGATACATCCTAAAGTATAATAAGCAGATAATCAAAAAATATTGGAAAATCCCCTGAGGGATGGGAGAAAAATATGGAACTATTAAACCTTACCATCAGGGAATCCCCTGATACTGTGCCAAATTTTAGGGACACCCAAATCAATAGGCCATGCCCTTGATCATGAGGTTTACTCTTGTGAAGCTTATGTAGGTAACGGAGAAGCTTAGACTACCTATAGGCATGCCTAAGAGTTACTTTTGGAGGACCTCCTTTATTGCTCAGATGTGGCCTCAGTCTCTCTAAGCCCAACTCTGCAAGTGAAATCATTGCCCTCCCCTCTACATGGGACATGGCATCCAGGGGTGAAAGTCTCCCTGGTGACATGGGAGATGACTCCTATGGATGAATCCAGACCTGGCACCATGGGATCAACAATTCCATCCTGACCAAAAGGGTGAAAAGAAGTGTAATTAATAAAGCATCAGTGGCAGAGAGAGTTCAAATATAGTAGAGAGGCTACTCTGGAGGTTGCTCTTACGCAAGCTTCAATTAGACCTTGCTACCTATCATAACCTGCCAACTTGCCAACCCCCAACTAGAACCATTCCAGCCAACCCTAAAGAATACCTACGGCAATATATAAGATTCCACAAAGGTTCCATGCACTGAAGTAACTTTCCAGAAACCTACAACCTCCAGATGGGTCCCTGGTCCAGATAAATCCTGAAACCTAGCCCAACCTCTCCAGAACATCAGATAGTTCTATCTCCCTACCCCATATTAGTGACAGACCCTTACCATATGAAAAATTTAGAAATGCCATAGCCCAAACACCCCTAAAGAGAGGGATGGAAAGATCAAAGGTAATGGTAGGGTTATACAGAAAAGATAGAATTTAACAAATGAATATGAATGCTGAATCATTAAATTGATATCTCTTTTAGTCTCCTGTATTTTAGAGCAGCTGGAAGTAAAAATCTAAAATTGTGAAATTGTAACCCATGTCAAACTCTGAAATATGTTCTACAACGAATTGTTGTGCTGTGCTTTGAAATTTATAGCTTTTTTGTATATACGTTATTTTTCAAAAAAAAAGAAGGAAAAAAGTTGATTCTGATAAAAAAATATTTAAGCCCTCTAACCTCCTATATTCTGGAGCAGCTAGAAGGGAAAATATGAGGAATTGTTTGGTTGACAAACTCTGGGATCTGTCCTGTAACTACTTGTTGAAGAGGGTTTTGAAAACTATTGCTTTTTTATTTCTTTGCTTTGTATATATGCTATACTATACAATTAATATATATATATATTATTATACATTCAAAGGCACTATTTGTTTCAATAAAAATACATCTTGCCTTTCCTTACAGGTGATTTTAACATGTAAACCTAACTGCAATCAGGCTTCTTGCCTAATCATGGAATATCTGATATATTTCAGACAGGGTTCATTTAACTGCAGTGATAAAATTAGATCCTGCATATTCTTTGAGGAGGAAAAAATATCTCATCCTACTCTTCATTTGATCCTGAATCACTTCTCTCTGGCTCTGTCAACATCTATTACCTTCTTATGGGTGATGATGCAGATTATATATATGTAGTACATCCTAACTATGCTGGTATCAAAGCAGTGTTGACTGTATTGTTGTCCACCCATCTGCTCTTTAGAGATGGTGTAGACAAGTCTTCTGAGCAAGCCCAGCCCCTCCTCTTTAAAGGGTAGCAAACCAATAGGCCACTTGAAGACTACGCTGGTTAACTGACAAAACTGGTCTTTGGTAATAAGGAACTGGTGGTTTTTCTTAAGCAAAGACTTTGATAAAACCATCATAAAAAGATAAAGCCACAAACAGCAATGGTTGTCTGAATCACAGTTTCCCTTTGAAAGGAAAGACCAATCTTTAAGCATGCAACTAAATTTTTTCTCCAGAAGTGAAAACCATGACAAAAGAAAACTGAAGATGAATAGTTAAACAATGTTCTTAAAAACCTGGTGAACAGACTCACTTTTAGTAAGCTTTTACCTGTAATGCACATTAGGAAACTCAGAATGTGCTTGATATAAATAGATTTAAGCATAGAATTATTTCAAGTCCCAAATGTGCAGCTAAAACATTCAATGCTTCAGAGCTTATATATGTCAAGTTCTTTGAACTTACAGATAATCTTCAACAAACAACCATTAGCCATCTACCAGGGGGGAAGAAAGGAGAAAAAGAAAAAGGAAAGCTATCTAGAATGTTTAGTTTCTTTAATGCATGAATTTCTTTTAGAAGAATTTGAGGCTCATTGAAGATGTTAAAGTAGTAGCAAGAAAACTAAGAGTCTGAATTAAATTATTTTGTTCCAAAGTTCAGTAGTAGATTTTATTTAACAAAGAGATTTTATTCTTTAACTTAGTTTAATACTCTCTAAACTTGCCTACTGGAATTATAAAAAGAAAATTTAAAAATCAACCATCTGTGCATAGAAACCTATGAGAAATTTAGTTATACATATATAAGTTAATTTGGAGAATGTTGACCAAAATAGACATGATTAAAAATAAATAACACTATCCTAAATACTTTGGAATTCCAAAATTCAAAATTAATATAAATATTCAATACATTCATGAAATTGTGGGGCTAGCAAAATTGAAATGCAGAATATTTAAAGGCATCATTTTTTATTATTTAATTGAGATCTATTCATACACCATAAAACCCTCCAAACTATACAATGGCTCGGTATTATCACATAGTTCTGCATTCAACACTAAAATCAATTTTAGAACATTTTCATTACTCAAAAAGGGGAAATAAAATTAAAAGGAGAACCCCAAATATTTCATAGTCCTTATTCTCCTCTATTATTGTTATTTTTAACAGTTTTATTCACACACCATACATCCCATCCTAAGTGTACAATCAATGGATCTTGTTATAATCATGTAGTTATGCATTTACCATGACAGTTAGCATGAGAGCATTCTCATTTTTTCCGAAGAAAAAAAGTCCCATACCCGTTATATCCCCCTATTATTAGTATAGCGCCTTTGTTATCATTAAGCAAGAATATTGCAATATTACAATGTTACTGTTAACTATAGATCTTAGTTTACAATAATTGTATTTTTCTCATATACCCAGTTGTTAATACTTTCTAATAGTGATGTACGTTTGTTCTAGTTTCCTAATATTTATATGATTAACCACCACCACTATCATTGTCTATTCTAGGTTTTGCTAAATTATTCAGTCCCAGTTTTTACCCTGGAGCTTTCCTTCTGGTGAAATACATGACTCTAGTGTTCCTCTTTCAACCATATTCATACACAGCTTTGTTAATTACATTTACAGTATTGAGCTACCATCACAATCAGTCTCAGTCTCCAAGTTAGCATTTCCTCAAATAATTGCATGCTATTATTTTTTTAAATAATATTTTATTATGTGATATTACTTTTAATCATGTAGAATTACAGGATCTTTTAAAATGTATAAAGTGACTTGGGTATACGTAAGGATAAAAGCTCCTTGCTAAAGCTTCCTCCTCAAGGAAGTTAACTGGCTAAGTAGAAATGTTCCAATTTATTCAGTGTAACCAGGAGACTGATGTGAACTAAAAATTTAAAGATGTTCCAAGTATTAGCATTTCAAAAAGACATATTACTAAATCCTTTTAGTGAAACTCCTCACATTCAATTTATTCGTAGAATATTTTTCAAACATTAATAGAAATAAAATGTTTCAAAAGATAAAATAAGGAAAATCACAAATAGAAAAAGTTACTTTTTAAAAAAGTTAATAAGTTAAACTCTGCTTGGAGTTCATCTTCTTCAAGGCAATATGTTTCAGAACTCATACAAGAAAGATCAGATTGTACATTTGCCATCTATAACCCAGAGAGCAAACCAGAAACTATGTTTAGAAAGACTATACATACTTCAGCTGGACTTGTAATCCTGAAACTCTGTTATATGAAGCAAACACCTAAAATATATTTCAGGGATATCATTATACTACTGCTTCCTTTTTAAAAACTACATGTTTTGCTTAAAGTTTAAAAAAAATACACACATTTAAAAATTTTGCAACATTTTAAAAAGTATGGTTTAGAAATAGTTTCGTTGGCTTCTCAAGCAAAGATGATGCAATGGGTTGGCTTAAAAAATGGGAATTTATTAGCTCATGGTTTTGAGACTAGGTAAAGCCCAAATCAAGGCATCATCAAGACAATATTTTCTTCTCAAAGACAGGCATCCTGGGGCTGGCTGCTGGGTCCTTGGTCCTTAGCTTCTTTGTCACATGGCACTGCACAGGGTGCCTTTCTTGGCCTCTCTCTTCTCTTCTAGGTTCTGGGTTCAGTTGACCTTCAGCTTATGACTACTCCCTCTGTGGCTTTCGTTTTCTTTCTCTGAATTTCATTTGGCTTATAAAGGACTCCAGTGAAAGGATTAAGACATATCCTGATTGATTTGGGTCATGCTTTAACTGAAAAAATCTCATCAAAAGATCCTACTCACAAATGTATTCACACCCACAGGAAGGGATTAGTTCAAGAAGATATTTTCTGGCATACATAGCTCCAGATCACCACAATAACCAAATCCAAGAATTAGTGACTAATAATGAATATAATTCCCATTTTATGATCTGTATATGTGTGTGTGTGTGTGTGTGTGTACATGGGTTGTATGTTTAGATAGAAGCTATACATGTGTATTTTGCAGAAAGAGAAACTTACCAAACATAATGTGTTGATGCTTACCCTTTTTATTTAATGATATATCATGTAAATCTTTCTGCGTTAGTACAAGTCAATAAATCTCATCTCTAAAAACATTAGCAGAATATTTTATGACTATAGCACAAAATACTTATCTAATACCAGATTGATAGACATGTAATTTTTAAATTTTCTTTCCTCTTTCACATAAATGCTCTTGCACTTGCACTTTTCTGAATATTTCTGTACTGTAAATTTTCTACAGGAATTCCTGGGTCAAAGGGGGTGTATAGTTTAAATTTTTAATAACAAACTTCTCTAGGAAAGGATTATGGTACTTTTTCCTTTCCCCACAATGAATGAAAATGTCTTTTACATCTTTTACTGTTGTAAAAAAGATGTCTTTTACATGTTTGCTGACACTGAATATCAATGCTTTTAATACTTGAGAATACTTTAGATGAGAACATTGTATTATTTTAATTTGCATTTTAATTCCTGCCAAAGTTAATGGGTAATTTATATGTTATTTGTATAGATTATTTAAGATCTCTTTGTATATTTATCCTTAGTCTCTTTTATTATTGCAAATATTTTTCTCAGGTTGTGATTGTTTTTAAGTTTGGTATTAATTGACATTTTTGCCATAAAATTGCTTGTGCCATGCTTAGTAAGATTTTCCCCATATATAAATTTATACAACAGTGCGAGAGTAGCCTCAAAATATTTAGCACTGCCTCTATTTGAGTTTAGATCTATCTGTACATTAAAACTGTCTATATTTCATGCCACTAATATGCCTATACTGGTTTGTGCAAACTATCAGTTCTGAATCTATGTTTTCTTTTAGGTCTTTTATGCTTTTATTTTTTTATCTTTAAAGCTTTGATCTCCATAAAAATTTATTTAGTATATGGAGTGAAATAGGAAATATAATCCCCCATTTTTCTAAAGGCTAAATAATTATTCTATTATTGTTTATCATCTATTTTATTCCAGTAGTATGAAACTCAACCTTTACTGTATATAAAATGTACAGGTACTTAAGGGAAAAGGTGTTCCAGAAAGACAAGGCAATTAGTGCCAAGATCCTGAAGAAGTGAAGGAAGAGCAAGGAAGTCAGTTGGCTGGAGAGGAGAGGGCTAGGAGACAACAGAAGATGGGCTCATGTGGGAAGTGGGAGGATCAATATCTTGTATTGCCTCCTAAACCACTCTCTGCATCTCAAAGGTTATTTACTGGTGTCTATTATTTTGTTGGTTTATTTGTAAGAGGTCAGGATGGGGATAAATTTTTAAAAATCTCCCCAACTTATCTCATTGCTTTTTGCTTATTTCTATTTTCTTCCTTTTTTTCTGATAAATTTTTATCATTTTTATTTCCCAAAAAAACTATTTAATTTTGGAATTTTCCACATTCTTTAATATGAAGATGTGCAAAGAAAACTGAACATTTAAAAATATATTTTACTTTAGTCAATATACATATTTTTTCTTCTTCCTATTTATGTTTTCCTTTCCCTTTTTTTCTCCTTCATTGCTTGTTTTTCAACAAGGATTTCTTTCAGGAAAACATTCAGCACATTTTTAATTTTTAATTTACACCTTTATTTTAATAATTATTTTCCTTTTATTCTGTGAGTTAACATTTCTTTTCCTAATTTCTTGAGTTTAATATTTAAGTAATGCATTTTATTCTTATATGTTAAATTAAATGTTTACTGGGTGGGCCATGGTGGCTCAGCAGGCAGGTTCTTGCCTGCCATGCCAGAAACCGGGGCTCGATTCCCAGTATCTGCTCATGCCAAAAAAAAAAAAAAAAAAAAAATTACTGTCAGAATTTTCCTCTGGATATATATTCTAAGCCATATCTTATAGCTTTGGATTTACAATACAGTATCTTTATTTCCTAGAAATTCTGCTGTTTGTTTTGATCTCTTCCTTGACCTAAGAATTGCGTATCCCACAGGAGAGAGTTTCTTTTTAGCTGCTTTCAGTTGTTTTGGTTTCAATTTTTGCTATAAATTTCCATTTCAATATATTTTGTGGGCGGGGGTACATGGGCCAGGAATCAAACTTGGGTTCCCTGCATGGCAGACAAACATTCTACCACTGAACCACTCCATGTACCCCTATTTCATTGCATTTTTTAAAAATGTGATTTGTATTACTTTCAGGTCTGAATATCTACAGGGTTTACCTATGTGATCAATATGAGATTCTTTTTAAAACTTTAATAAGTAAATTTATACCCAAGAGTAAACCTGATTTTGACATTTGAAATCTATTCAAACTTTTGTTTTCACTCTTTTTCTGAACTGATAAGTACTTACTCAGTCATAGAATAAACTAAGATCACTACTGGGCATTAATATACTTATCCTATCAATCTAATCAATTCCATTCAACCAATACAACTGAGTCCCTTTAACATGTTAGGTTCTGTGCTAAATACATGGGGTATAATCATAAAGAAACTGTCATCCCTTTTCTCTCACCAGACAGCTTAGTGAGTGAGACAGTTGTGGACAATTATAAATAAAAGACAGAGGGTCACACACAAAGTCCAGCAGGAGAACACAGCAGGCAGAAATTAATTCTAAGAAGATCAATGACAGCACTAATAAATCATTGCCTTTCTCCAACAGGATCTCCAATATGTCAGTCCACCACTGAGATCAGAAGAAATAAGGATTGTCGCAATATATATAAATAGCATCTCAAAATATCATGATGTTTGTACTAAAGATGTCATGGTTTGTATCATAAGTCCAATGTAGGAACTATTTCATTGAACACCTTCCAATGCAAATTTTCTGGCAAGACTTACTAACCAATTTCTCAGTCAAACCCCTTTCCACACCTCATCCCCTCCAGTTGAAAAAGATATATCTAAAAGGAATTTATATCTGAAAACAGGAATGTCTCTGACCATAATAAAAACTAGCAAGAAAAAGATGGCCAGATAAGGAAAATAAGGTTTTATAAAACAAAAAAGGGGAATTTCTCTTATTAAAACATGCCTTGGAACTCTAGGAATTGTGGTGCTCAGGTGCAGAATAATGAGCCTTGATTTGGTGATGGAAAATTCCATGAAGGGTCCAATAGTATGTTATGTTTCATTAATAGGAGAATCTTTACATGTATATTGTAATTTTCATCCTTCATTATCCTAAAATTCCTTATTAAATGAAGCTAATATGAAGGAAATCTCACCACCGCCTTGGGAGAAGTTCATAATGATATGTTATTAAATAAAAATATCAAGGACGATTTTGTTTGAAAGAGGAAGACAAAATGATACCTAAGTGGAAGCTTCAGAAATATCTAAAGCCAGCAAATATTAGCACTATCATAATTAATTGTACTGGTATACACACAGCCATTTTGATTGCACTGGGAGTAAAGACAAGGAACTGGCTTGAGGTGATGCTTTAACCATAGATATATATATCCAACCTCTGCCTGGCAAAATCCTTGAGTGAAAACCTCTGGAAAACCTGGGGTAAAATTATTGCACGACACATCATACATGCTCTGTGTACCAGAGGATAAGCAGATTTTAGTCTACTCAATCCCCTGCTCCTGAGAAGTTTGATTTTTTTTTTCTCACTAGTCTCCCTTCTTCTCTGAAGGGGCCTCTGATGCCCCTAACAGAACAAATGTAGATAGATAACAGATTAAGCAGCAGCAAAGGCCTTTCACTGGAGTCTCTGGTAAAGAAGAGATAGCCTGCTCCTGGCAGAAACACACACCATAAATTTAAACTGTTGTCCCTCTTCTAGTTAGGAGAAGCCTGACCTAGAGAACCACACAAGAGCTCATAGTTTTGGAGTCATTGAAGACTATTTGGGTGAATTCCAAAGGCAACTTCCCTGGGTGGAAGATGCTGCCTGATCCATAATAGGTCGTTTAGGGAAGCTGCTAGTCAACTCAGTGGTTGACTTGACTAAAGGAAAGTGGCCAGAAGGACCAGACTGTGTCTTATCTCTGCCTTATGAGTGGTTAGAACCATAATCATGTAACTTCTCTGGGCTTCAGTTTTGAAACAGGATGACATATATAAAATTCTTTGTAAACAAAGCAAATGTAAATAATTTTTCGTCAATAAAAGCAAGAAATCACATTTGATGTCTAAAATCCCTTTACTTCCATAAAAAACTAAATTTGGGTGAGCTCTGTCCAAAGTATGACCCCTAATACAGACATCCTCAGAACCTAAAACTATTCCTAGGTTGATTGAAAAAAAAATCCTACAGGAGTTAGGAGTACGGACTTGCGCTTATGAGTTGCATGACCTTGGAAAGTTGTCTTATCATTCCTTGCCTATACTTCTTCACCTATAAAATGGGGACAATAATCATATCTACTTCATAAGATTACATGGAAGTGCTTAGAATAGTATCTCCCTTGGATAGAACATGCTCTATAAATATCTGCTATTATTAACGGTCAGATTACATGGAGATATAATCAGGTAGAAAGTTTTGAAATTGCAAAGCAACAAGGAAAACTATAAGAAATTAAAAGTCAAATTAAGAACCTAAAGTCACTTTATACAAAGGAATATGTTTAAAACAAAAAGTTCAGTATTTTATTATACCTATTTCCCCTTAAGATTACAATGGGAATATTTCCCTCTATCATTAACATTTTCAACAATGGTTTTAAAGGTTTTATTAGTTTCTCTTATGAGAACATATTGTGATATATTTAAATTCCCCTATTGTCTAAGAACTAGGCTGTTTGCAATCTTTACTATTTGAAAAATGCTAGGATAAATATCTATGTATGCAAATATTGGATCAAATAATTTATTTTTATTTACTCAGGAAAGATTCTAGGAATGGGAGCTCTTGGTCAATTTGAACTAGCATTCTCAGGGCTCTCTATGCATAGCTGCTTTCCCAAAGGGTTATCCTAATTTGCACTTCAACTGGCACTCCCTATCAGACTGTACCCTACTTAGCATTGAATATTGCCTTTAAACAATCTTTGTCAATTTGTTAGAAAAATCTGTATATAACTAGTATATTAATTTGAATATCTTTACTCACCATGAGTTTAAATGTTTATTTTTCATAGTTAATAATCTGCATTTCTTCTGCAAATTGCTTGTTCATGTCTTTTGACTTATCATTTTTCCATTACAGTATTTATGTTTTACTATATGTTTCATTATATACATTTTTGTCATATTTTGTCAAATTTTCTTCCCAATTGCTATTCATCTTGTACTTCTGTTTCCTGTGATCTTTAATTCATTCAACAAGCATTTACTGAGCACCAGCTATGTGTCTGCAACTGCGCTGGGTGCAGAAACTACATTATCTGCACAATAAATAAGACAGAGAAGTCTCTGACCTTACAGAACTAACAATATATCGGGAGGAGACAGATTTTAACCAAGAAAATCAAGAAGGAAGTAATATAAAAAATAACAATAAAATAGAATCTACATAAATAAAATAAAATAAAATAAAAATAAAATAGTACTGGTGATTTTTTACCTGCCAGAATAACTCTATACAAGATACATGTCATTCATTAATTCTAAAATCTAAGCAGTTTCTCAGAACCCAAAAATATAGAGATTTTTTCTTGATGGGTTACGAGATAATGGAGTCTCTCATATTTGCCCACAAAAGGATTCAACTCTGGTTACTCATTAGAAGCAAAAGCTTTTCAAATATTGATACCTGCCCAATCCCTGGCCCTATGTTGGGCATAGACTGTTTTTTAAAGGTTGCCAAGTGATTCTAATGTATATCCAGCATTGAGAATAAAATTACTCAGGAGTGCCTTCTTTTCCTCTCTCAGTTTGGATTCAAAGAGACAACCTAGCTTTTATGTTAACTAAGAATTCAGACCCAAAATCATCTACTAGTCTACAAGACTATGTCTCATACCACAGCCAAAGAGAAAATTAAGATAGGCAGGCTGAGCAATGTAGACAGAAAAGTGAATAGAAATTCAAAATAGACTACAGAAGATTATGTTAGTTGGGATAGGGCTATGCTATGCTATGGTGACAAGCAATCCTAATTCTTAATGGTTTAAAACCACAAAAGTTTATTTCTCAGGGTGAACATCCTACAAAACTTGGCAAAAAACTCTTCTCTACCCAGTCACTCAGAAACCTAGGCGAACACATGAATTTACATTCAAACAAATACTCAAAAATGAAGATCAAAATGCAACACTTTTCTAAGTTGGGTCCATGCTAATAAAATAATGTTTCTTGCTCCCCATCCAAATGGTAGCTGGTAGCTACTATGGTAGCTGGATTGAAGTGCTCTAGATATATTGAAGTGTTTGTTATTATTAATGGTCCGAGCATCTCTTAAAGTCAGTCTGGGATTGTAACTACCTGTCTAAAACTAAATTCAGCCACATGGAGTAAAAATATAAATTATAAGGTAATGAACTTTAATACATGTTATCCCTGACTACCAATGACGTGGTTCAAGAATTTTAACACTCAGATTAGTAACTCTTTACATCTGGGTGGGTGCATGGGTGGCTAATGGATGGAGTTAGTGACACAAAGTTGTTTTC
This sequence comes from Myrmecophaga tridactyla, assembly GCA_004026745.1. Lineage (NCBI taxonomy): Eukaryota > Metazoa > Chordata > Mammalia > Pilosa > Myrmecophagidae > Myrmecophaga > Myrmecophaga tridactyla. Next base: position 56,373 of record PVIY010007884.1, on the reverse strand, counting down.
TATTCTCTGCATGTTTCTCCATTATAGTAGTATAATGAACTGGCATGGAGTGAAATCTATTATATTAAACTGCCATTGTATGTGAAAAAAATAATCAGAAACTTGATAAAGTCAAGAAACAGAAGGTTTTAGCCCTCAAAAACAATACTAGGTATTTTAGCTAGCTAGCTGCTAAAACAACAAATACCATACAATAGGCTGGCTTAAAAATAGGAATTTATTGGCTCATGGTTTTGAGGTTAGGAGAAGTCTAAAACTGAGGTATCAGCAAGGCAATGTTTTCTCTCCAAAGACTGTGGCAGTCTGAGGCTGGATGCCAGTTGTCCTTGGTCTTGGTCCAGTCTGACTCAGCTATGCTACACCTTAACTGAAGTAACATCTTGAAGTGATCTCATTTACAATGGGTCCACACACATTAAAATGCAGACTAGGACCAAGAGCATGTCCAAACTGGGGTACACAACTCAATTCACCATACCGGGGTGGGGGTGGGGTGGGGTGGGGTGGTAGGTTCAGATGTCAACTTGGCCAGGTGATGTGCCTAGTTCTGCTGCTGTGGACTTGAACCATTAGCAGGTGATTGTGAACTCATCTCTGGCTGATTACATTTGCAGTCAGCTAAGGGGAGTGACTTCCGCAGTGAGTGATGTTTAATTTAATAAGCTGGAGGCTTAAAAGATAGACATCAGAAGAGCACACAATGCAGCACAGCCCAAGCACCTCAAAATATCTCATCTCAGCACTCGCAGCTCAGCCTAAATGTTTGGAGATGCAAAAAGGAATCACCTGGCAGAAGCTGTTGGAACCCAGAAGCCAGGAGAGAAGGCCAGCAGACATCGCCCTGTGCCTTCACATGTAAGAGAACCTGAGATAAAAGTTAGCTGCTTTTCCTCTGAGAACTATATGTTTTCTTTTCCTCTGAAGAACTATATGTTTTTAACTAAATAAATCCCCTTTTATCAAAAGCCAACCTATCTCTGGTGTGTTGCATTCTGGCAGCTTTGGTAGACTAAAATACTAGGTAAGCTTAAAATGATGTATTTGCTAATATTATCATATAATATATGTTGACTCAGGGAAAGGTTATTTGAGACATTAGTTCAGTTGGCTGAGGCACCATGCTCCTGAATCCAGTCATAAGTGTTTTCCAACAAAATCTCTTCCCCAAATTCACCTATAATTACACACCTCTTGGCAATAAGGGATATGAGATGAAAAGTTTGGATGGATTAGTTCAAATGCATCCCCATTATCAGGAAAGGAAGTCAGAGCATGAACTTCTTTTAATATAAAAACAACACTCCAGGAATAAAATGATAATCCTACCCTACTGTGAACAAATTCACCACTGAGAATTAAAGACGATGAGAAATGTTATAGGGAGTTAATATGAGAGGGCTTGTGAAAGCCCTTATAAATATTTTTTAATAAATATTAATATAAATAAATATTAATCACAATGAAGGAAAAATATAGTAAAGTGAATAACAAGGACACGTTACATATTTAAAAATGGACAATTACGTATTGTACAATTAGCTCCCATTTTCTTTTCCTTGCTTGCTACAGCTTTTCCAGGCTCTTCTGTCCCTGTTGTTTCAGTGAGAGGCTCATATATTGATTTTGTTTTGTTGTATCTTATAAGTACACTGAAGTGGAGTCTGGCCCCCTGTAAAAACGTTCAATGTCTTTCTGCTTTTATAACCTAAAATTGTTGAGTCCTGCGTCTAGAGATCCCAGATAATACAAAATAACTTGTGTTTTTTATACAAAATTGTGAACAAAGATACAAAATAATTGGTATACTTGACCTATTGAAAAAAACAAAAACAAAAACTGTAGGTAATCTTCTTAACATTTCTCAGAGTTTTAAAGAGGAGTAGATGCTATCAAGGCTTACTTAACCTCCCAAACTTACCTAAAAGATGAAGACATAGGGTTATTTAGGATTAGCCTCATCCATTCAGGGTTATTTGATGATTAGCCTCATCAAATGCCTGCATGAATTACAACACAGCAGAGGGCCTTGGACTTGGCACTGTGAAAAGCTCTGACACTGTTACCTGCTTCCCATCTATCACAGAAGGCTCAGAGTTATTTACCTCACCTTTCTTTGAAGCAATATTGCAAAACTCTCTACATTGTTTGATCTTCCTTAGAGAGAATGTGGTATTAGGTGCTTCTACAAGATGATACACTAGTCAGTCATTGTTTTATCTTTTTCTTTGACAAATAAAGAACACTTACACTGTCCCCGAATGACAATTTATCTTCTACAGTTTAATGTACTGTGGACAATCCCAGTATGTGTTTGAGAATTACCATTTTTATTTCTTGTTCAGAACCTGGGATGCTTTTCTGTGATATTGGGGACAGGGAACAAGTCCTCTTCTACCCATGGTCTCTTCCCTGGGCTCCTTTCTCAACCAAGCTCCATTCCATTTTTGTGTTTGTTTCTCTCAATTTTCTACCACAAAAATTGACTCAAAATTCACATCTGCTAGATCTGAAATTCTCCATGCTGAGAAAACACATTTTGAACCAAAATTTTAAGGAAAAGAAAGGTGTATGAGGACAGACCAAATTAAAACTTGCAAATAAGCAATTTATAGTTGTTTTTGGTATTATACATATGCTACTATACATTAATAAGGTAAACTTTAATTTGACAGAGTTGTACTTGAATGGAAGTATTTGTTCTTTCCCTCGCTTTAAGCAGACTTCAAAATTATGACTTATTCCCTTTCAATGTTTTTATGTGTTTAGAGGATGACTTCATGAAAATGATCAAACTTTTGATCTTAAAATAAAAATTTTCATTTTGTGTAGAAAGCCCTGTGGCCTGCTTGTCAGAGGCTTTCCTGACATAAGTTAGTGAACATGAGCATGTTAGAGACGTGATCCCCTTGGGGACTGGAACTCATTACGGAACCTGGGGAGGGGTGGATACTCCAGGACATTCTGCAGTGGTTCTGATTTATGCTGCTACACAAAGCTTCGTACCCTAGTTGTCCTTCACCAAAGGGGACTCTGGGCTACAAAGGACTTAGTGTTGCCCACAGGTCTCAGGAGTTTTTTGACCATATATCCAAGTTAGACCAATAATGGAATTCCTAGAGAGATTCATATAATGTCTGAAGCATGAGTTGGAGGTTCATGAAATTATCATGCATTTATGAAGATTTACTGTGTTTCTATGATGATTTTTTTTACCTTCTTTATCTGTAGGTAAGTGTTCAGGCAATCAACTCATACTTTCATTTTCTTCAAAGGCGAATATTTTAACAAAGTGATTTCAATGTTTTCTTCTAATAAAACAGGACAGAGAACATGCTTTCAGAACCTGTAACCTCCACAGAAGAATCTTAGAATATGCTAACCTTTAAATCAGTATTACTGATCAGCATTTAGAACTTTAAGAGCTACCATTATGTTTGCTTCTATAGCCTCCCTTATGTTTGTTTTTCATGTACTTAAAGTGCTAATGACATTCATTGCTTTTGAGATTTATCATATTAGCACCACTGTAACAGTTTATGGTGTTACATTTTACAAGATTCACTTAATATAATTTTAATTATCACTGAAAAATGTCTTCTAATCATAAAAGTACTTTAAAAATTACAAGCTAAACTCAATCTAAATTAAAAGTTAGGACTTGTGCTGCTAATAATCATTTCATAAAACAGAAGATCACATGTTAAATTGGCTCAAAGTCGAAATATTCATATTTTAAATAACAAAAACACATCTAGAAATAAAAATTACCAAATAAAATAGATTCTTTGTGATAACACAACTCCATAATATTGTATAAAATTACTAGTGTGACAATTATGGGTTATTTGCAATGTGTGTTATTTCCAGAAAGATTTAGTTTTGAATCTTGGCATTTTACCACCATATTTTAGCTACAAAATATTATAATATGATGGTGAAAAAAGTGTAAGAACCCACTGGATGCTAAGTACCATGAATATTGAACTCTCTTAATAGATACATGTAATTATGAATCATTTATAAGTAGAACTCAATAAAGCTTTAAATAATGATTCTGAGGAACCAATTACCAAGGATAGTGAAGATTTTGCAAAATTTTTCAATTCAAGAAGTTCCATTTCAAGGGATGTTATAAACAAAATAAACAACTTTCTATTCCAATCAAAAGCAATAAATATATTTGGACATTTACTATATCACATAACTACTTTTTCCTTTCTAAACATGCCATGGGATTCCCACTTCTTTAATTTTGCTTAAACTGCATCCCCTACCTCTTACCCTATGTCTTATTAGTATGTTTTATATATCTCTCACTAAACTCCTACCACTCACCTCAATTTGTGTTAGGTATTTTACTAATTTGGTGATAACACAAAAAGGAGGTATACAAATGGCTAGCATTTGGAGATCTGGCAATATATATAAGAAAACTAGTTCTGAGAATATGGCTCAGGGACAGGAAATTCATATTCTGGGAGAATTGTGATGGAGAGGGAGGTAAAGACTCATCCACAAAAGCCCAGCAGATGTTCAGGTACTGGGAATGTGAGACATAAGGAAAGAACTTACTCCTAGATTTACAAAACAGGAACTCAGATAATGGATCAATGCTGATGCTAGAATGGAGGCAAACATCTAGGAACTAGATTATCCCAAGGCCTTGGGCAAAACTTACCCTACACTGGGAGTCAAGTCATGAGCCAAAGCCAAAAACAGAAGAAAAGTGGTCTTTCCTGCTCTGGAATGCTGACTGGGAAATAGAAAAAGATATTGTTGGGGATGGAATCATTTCTGACACAAAAGATATGTTAAAATCCCAAACCACGGTCCTCTGGGTGTGAGTCCATTTGTAAATATGACATTTGAAGATATTATTAGTTGAGGAGTACCCAGACTGAATGAGGGGGAGCATTAATCTGATATGTCTCAGGTCTTCATAAGCAAAAGAAATTGGACACAGGAAAAAAGCCACAGAAGAAGCAAGAAGATGAAAATCAACAGAACCCAGAAGAGAAAGGAGAAGATCCTTCCATGTGCATCACCATGTGACGGAAAGCCATGGAACTCATTAGATTGCCAGCCAGCCAGAAGACACTGACCCTGGGAAAAAGCAAGTGCTCTAGCCTCTGAAACCCTGAGCAAATAAATACCTGATGTTAGGCCAACCTCTTTTAAGGCATTTGTTTCAGCAATCAGGAAACTAAAACAGACATAAAAACAAAAATTCCCAAGCAAATTCAGGAAATTCTTGACATTTCTTATGTCCATCTGTAGATCTTTTGGTTGTCCATAGATCACTGAATGGCTGGGTCTCAAGACATGCGATGGAAGCATAGAAGACCATTGTTCAACTTCTCTGTGAAGTTGTTTGCCTACCCCAATATCAATTTCTGAAATCCTATAGTTATTATTTCTCTCACTTATTTAATATTTATAATATGCTACTAGTGTACACTTTTAAAAATATGTTTGTGTTTATGATCTCTCCTTTGAAATCTAAGACAATTCCTTAAAACTTTTTGTCCTTTATTTCCCAGGAACCTGGCACACTGGGCTATTGGTAAATGTCTGCAGATGATGGTGAGTTTATAAAATGGGATCAAGAGAGCTGGCAAAGCCATTGACTTTGAAAACTCAAAACATCCAACAATTTTGAGGGTAAGGGGAAATTTTGTTTACCTTGAAAACCGGATATTGCTTCAGTGAGCTTCCAAATATCAACTAAACAGCTGTTTGGATTAACCAATAAACTTTAAATCCCTGCCAGGGGAATATCACACTCCTCAATATTAGTAGAGAGAAAAGGAGAGAGAGAGAGACAGAGAACGGTATGATTTATCTAAACTTACATAAATGAGAAGAACTTTTTAAAAAAATATTTCAAATACAGAAAAAGCAATTAAATACATTGAAAACAGAAAATTTTAAAAGTATATGATTAAGACTAAATGAATGGAAGGGAAAAAAGGGAATGAGGCTCAAAATCAGGAAAGATTTTGATATCAGAGCCATTATCCTGAAGTATGTAGAAGTGGTTAGCAGGATTTAAAATACGGTGAATAGACAAAACTTCTTGTGACCCTAGAGAACAGGCTAGATTTTTGAGTTGATCTTTCTCCTTGCAGCTAGTGAGATGCTTTGTGAACTAATTGATACTATTGTGGTTCTGAAAAATCTCATTCTCTTTTGCTTATAAAAATCTTTATGTTTCTGAAAGAATTGATGGTTTTCTGACTTAGGATCATATTTTCTTTTCCTCTGTACTGGTAGATGCTCATGTTTAAATATTCATTCCACATATATTATGGAATTATAATATATATATATTATACATATAAATACATGTATAGAGGTATATTATATATAACTATATAAGGTACATATTTAATATATATTTAAATATACATATTAGTATATATATGTATATAGAGATAAACATGCACACAAATGCAGAGCAACTAATGGAGGGATCTGTGTTGTAAATAGCTTTGAGATAGGAACTTGGAGATACCTTATTTCCAATTTCTTGTGTACTTTCATGACTTACATATGAGTTCTATTTATACAAATCAGAAGGACAGACACCATGGATAGGTCGTCTGAACAGCCAACCTCAGTGACTGAAGGGTGGGTCATTGCCCACTGATGTGGATGCTCTCCCAAGCACAGCTCTCCAGGGGGAGAGCAGCAGAGGCCTGGTGATGATAGTTCACTTAGTCAACTGCAGTGGGACCACTAAGCACGGTGGAGAAGAAGACACAGTTCTAAAATGCACTAAAGTATTACATCATCGTATACCTCTAGGCTGAAATCAGCAGTAAACATAGACCTTAGAATGTAGGTTCATACGCTATTATTAATTGAATATGCTATTCATATGCCATTCTTCTTAGATGGAGAAATTAAATCATCTTCTTAGATGGAGAAATCAAAGCCCAGTGAAGTCGAATGATGTGCTGAGGTCATATACCTGTTTGGCAATGGCAGGTAGACCAGCATTTCAGACTTTTGGAGCCAAGACTTTCTGTGACATGCAGCATAAGAGGCAGTTTGGAAGCTGATGTCTGCAAAAGACTTTTAGTTAGAAAACAAGGGTAAGTCTTTATGTACAAATAAGGGAAATCTATATTGGTTGTCAATAATTTTCTTAAGCCTCTTTAATTATATAGCTATCCATTAGTGATATCCTCAAGGAAGAGAGAATCATGCATACATACATAAACTGAACAAGAACCATCGCCTTCACTCAAATACTTCATTTAGCAATAGTAGTACTATCAGTTAATCTTGGTAAGTTTGCCCTATTCAGGGGGCGATCCCTTCGTATACAGTGTGCAGGTTTAAAATGCAAATTTCACTCATTTCATTCCACTAGTCTCCTAAGCACATATTAATTTCTTCAGTCATTCAAGAAATATTTGTTGCTTGCTTACTATGTTTGAAACACTATTCTAGGTTATAGGAGTAAGTATGGTGAAAAAGAAAACAAAGAAGTCCTTTTTTATAATTGAACGTGCATCCTATTAGGCACAATAAAGTAGAGTGGGCAAAATAACACATGATTTTCATGAAGATATTTATAGTTTAACCTATCTCTTTTAAAGGGAAAGGAAGTTTCACCTAAATAATTTTCTAATATCCTTTTCAGCCTTCCCATTTTATATCACAGTAATGGCTGGGTATTAGAAGTGTAATACTAACAGAATTTAAACATTTCCATATTTAAAATTCCTATTCAAAGCACAAAACCAGAATGTCCAAATATGTTGCTCCTTCCATTGGGCAATCTCATTACTATTTTCTCAAGATAGTCACCATATCTGCCTCCCATCCCAAAATGATACATTATTTCAGGCAAAAAAACATTTTTAAAATCCTGCCAGTTACGTGGGAACCAGCAGGTCACAACCAAGTCGAAGGTGATCATAGTTTCCCTCCCTCCTTACCTCGCTCCCTCCTTCCTTTCTTCCCAGAATTTGTATGGACCCCAGGACTTCCATAAATGGAGCACTTGCAGTGATGGAGACAAGAAGTCACTTTCCCCTCAACCCCCTTTCTGGAGACCAGCAGAGAGAAAACGTACGAACTCGCTGTTTTTTTTTGGTGCTAATCAATACAGATCCATTCTCCCAGGTAAACATTGGAAGAAATGGGAAAATAAAATACTGTAACTACAAATATCCCATTCATTTTATTTGGTATAAGTGCTCTGGTATACAAAAGATTTAACATGGAAATAACTAAAATAAAACCTTACAATATAATCAGCAAATTGTTTGCTTTGCATTTATTAGCTTTGCTCTTCTATAATACAATTTACTAGCTATTCTGATTTCACTCTCCTAAACTTGATTTCCAAAGGAATATTACTATCAAATGACTGTGAAGTTGCATATTATTTATAGGAAATTTAGTTGCCAACTAAACAATGAATAAAAATTTGTGCGATTTTTAAAAATTTCATGTTTTTATTTATTGCTCCTGTGAAGTGCCTGTGTGCATCTGAAACCCTAGAAAAGTGTAGGGGTTTGTGCCTTTCTTAATCAATAAATATTTATGTGGTAAAAAGAATGCCTTTGGCCAAGAACTTGCACGTCAACCTGCATCCTGATGAAAATTTAAATAGCTGATTAAACTCCTCAAATACAGGATTTATAATGGATGCCACTATCATTTTGCAAAGTAATTTAATGCGTATTTAGTGCAATTATTCCGTGCTCTCTTTTCATAAGGGGACCCACACAGCTGTGATTCTGCAAGTGCAAAAAAAGAGCAATTGGTATAAGGGTAGCAGTTTGTTAAGATCTGTGTGAAGAAGGTCTTCTGAGTCTTGCTTCACTAGAGGTACATAACTGTAGCTTTAGAAAATATTCATGATATTGCCACTATATATTGTATGCATTTCAAGTTAAATAGAGTAAGAAATGTAATATCAAATATTCAAAGATTGAAAAATATCTATTTGGACGTTTCTATTGCTAATTAAAGTTAAATGTGCATACTCATATAGTATATCACTGCTTACACCTTACAGGGCCAAATGAGCTAAAAACTCAGGAAGACAGTGGAATAATGCCGTCTAATACACACATACACAAACCCTAACAGAAATTACTAACAAAATCAATCTCTTACCACTGTGTGAATGACCTATGAATACTAAGGTCTATCTTAAATTAAGCCAAACAAGAATTTTTCCAATTTCCAAAGACTTTGCTTTCACTGAAATTATTCATAGAGTTGAGTACTTTTTTTCTTTTTTTCTGACCTCTCCCTTCATGCTGTTTAGGAGAATGCTTGCAGAGAGCCGATCAAATCAGTTTTTGCAAAGGAATCACAGGAGACCCAATACTTAACAGATAAAGAAAAGGAAGATAGTGAGAAGAGAAGAAAATGATGGGAAATATATTTGCAGTTGAGAGTTAAAAGGAACCTAACCAATGTATCCCCATAATTTATTTCTAAGTCTGTAATGTGCACCACTAATATAATTTAATTTTATATCCTTTTACAAAAAAAAATACTTATTCAGTGTATTATACCTCGCATGCTCTCTTTCTGTTGCTTTTAAGAAAAATGTTATCAAATCTTTCCAGTTTATTTTGGCATCATCTACTCACAGTACCAGGCCTGTACGTGCATGCCTTAAGCAGCCTTCTTCCCTTAAGCACCTGAAATCTATCAGCACCATTTCCCTCCCAAGAAGCACTTAATTTGACATGTTTAGACTACTAACTGAAGATATGTCCATTCTCTTTTCTCTTTAAATGAAATCTGAGATTAGCTATAGAAATTCAAAATATAGAAATTCAAAATAACTAGTTTAGAAAATAAAATTTTTCAACATAAGAAACACGAGTATGTGGCTATAAAGAGAAGGTAATAGAAAGGCCATTTTCTACCTTTATCATTCAAGGACATTCACCATACCACCCCCTCTTTCTGGTACTCTCGGAGGAAAGACACAGCTGGGGGAGAAATTTTTTTTATTTTTGTTTTCTTTCTTTCATTAATGGGAGAACAAGCAGAAAAGAGCATTGAGAATTTTTTAAAGCTGATTGCATTAGTATAAAGGCATGCACTAGGACTTGTGAAGCCTCCAAAGCAGTCACTCAGTTTAGTTGCTTGGATTCCTGTGAATCAACTCTCTCAACCCACTGCTTAAAACCAAAAGGTCACCCGGCATAGGGGGGATGGAGCTATGAAGAGACTACTTCAGAGTTCCCTTTATCATGCCTTCCCCTAACCAAACTCCTCTCTTGAGTGCTCACAACTTCAATCCTTTGGTGTCTGTAACTTTAACTTTTTTGATAAGTATTGATTCATTTTTTGTTTTTTTTATTTTTATTTTTTTGGCTTTTTTGGCAGTAACCAGAAGGGAAGGAAAGCATTCCCTCAATAGTCCTCAAAGTAGATTGACTATAGTGAAAGTTATTGAAATGAAAGGGAAAAGAAGAGAAGGGAAGGGGAAGGAGAGGCAAAGGAAGGGAAGAGAAGAGATGGATATGGGGTGACGTAGTGAATGAAGAGGAGGTTCAGACCTAAATGCCTTTCCTGCCAGAAAATTCAGTAAATTGAGGAACAGTTTGGATTGTTTTGCTTAAATTACATCAAAGTCAGAAATATGTCCTCAGCACTGAGAGGAAAAGGAAAAGGCTTTCAGCAGTGCAGTACGGGAACAGAGCAGTTTTTGTCAATTCCCTCTGAATTGGATTTTCACAGAATAATTTAATACATACTCTTAAAATGTGCATATTAAGGAACTGTCAATGCATTCATTTTTAAACCCACAAATAACATTAAATTATTTTGGAGACAATTTTTGCAGTCCTGCAGTATAACCTTAAATTGCTCCATTTCATCAGCTGACTTCAATGCACGACGAGCATTTCCTGATTTTATTGTATATCTGGTCTTGAGCTACGAATGTGAAGGATGCGTAAGAAAGCTTGCAATCTGTGAGACTGTCTCCACCCTAGTGAAATTTACAGTTTAGTTGAGATGTCTACATCCAATTTTTCTACTGATTGTAAGAAAGGCTTTCTACCCTTTGGGTCCACAGGAAGTAGAGCTCATCCAAAGAAATTTTGCATAAGGAAAACTGTTCACTGGAAGGCTGGAATAGTTAACTGATATTCTAGTTTTGAAGGCAAATTGATTTTAAAAAAATGGTGTTTATAATCTCTGAGAAGCCTGGTGGTACGTTGTTCTGTGCTCAGTTACCGACTCAGCCAGTGAGTTTTCTACAGTCTATCCCAAATTGAGGGAGTTCTGCTATCTGTATTGTTTACTCTGGTGTTATTCCGATTCCTGCCCCTTATTTTGTTTTCTTGCAAACAATTTTGATGGAATGAGGTTATTAAAGTGTGTGGAACTGCTGCACAGACACAGGGAGGATTACCATACTGATCTTAAGATTCATGTTTTAGGGCAGCTTGAGGCATCTTCAAGAGAAGGGCCAAAGAAATCAGTAGTTAAGCTCAATAGATATTTAGGGACTACAGGAAGTCTAACATTACAAAGGAACCCATAATAATTATTGCAAGGTGATAGTACCAACCCACAAATGTATGACTTATAGCTGGAAGAAAGTACAGTTGGAGGTAAATCACGATGTTAGGTGTTTGAAGAGAGTCGAGTGATTACCAATGCAAGCTTCTGGGAGCACAGGTTTAATAGGACTTTACTATAATAATCCCATAGAAATAATGATTTAACTTATTTTCCCACTTATAGGAATGCATCTCTAACATTAAGAGAGCCTACTCATATTTTCGTTTAGGAGAACAAAGTAGTTTCTACCAAACTTTCTGGTTATGGATGCCTAACAGTAAAAAAAGTTTTGAGCATGCACCCTCAATCTTTATAATGCTACTAAAGTATCTGGTACATTATAGAACAGATATAAAAGGATGAAGAAAAGACTAAATAAAGCACAATTTAAAATATTATTTTATATACTTCTTAAAATTAATGGGACAACACTTCTTTTGACCCTTCTACAATATTACCTATAATAAATGTAATAGACTAATTCAAAAATTTTTACTGAAGTTCAGATAGCAAACTTCCATCTTCTCTGATATTAATCAGTCATTCTTGCAAACAATTTGGAACGTGATGTTTTCTTCTCACTGAATAAGTTCTCTTGAAAAAAATTTAAGCACTTTAGTAAATTCAGTTTCCCGATGTTCTAAGTACACAGAGCTTCATAAGTGCAAGAGTTGTCAAAGGTGGCACATTATTTTCAGCAATAAAATTGCATGGTAATGAAAACATTTCGTAAATATCCAATTCTGAAGTGCCCTCTGTATTGTGAGATTTTTTTAAATAGCATTTACTTTCTCAGCTATTGTTTAAATATTACCTTTACCTTTGAGAGACAGACCTTGTGTGTGTGTGTTTTTTTTTTTTGTATCTTCTAGATGGCATTTGGTTGAAAGCTTTTCCTTACTAAAATATTTAGCAAATTTAAAATCCTTGTTTTTTTCGGGGGGAGAGGCGGGGTACATGGTCCGGGAATTGAACCAGGGTCTCCCACATGGAAGGCAGCGTTCTACCACTGAACCACCTGTGAGCTCCCTTGTTTTTTTTAACTAAAAAATGTATCTCTTACAAATTTCAACAACTATTTTAAGTATTTTGTCACAAGACAAATAACAAAACTCTGAGTGGAACAGATTTCTAGCCATTCCACTTCTCTTTACAAAATATTTAAAAATCATAATATTTCTAGGTCATGCTTTTATGAAAATAATCACCTTGGTGGCAAAAAAAAAAATTAAAAAGGCATGTAAACTACACTATGCAACAAGACACCAAAATCAAATGAGTGACGGGAGCACTGTCAAAACCTCCACGTTGATAAGTTTCCACTTCTCCTTCAAGATGCTTCAAGGGCCTGGTTTACTTTCCGAGATGCCAATGGGTGTGTGAAGCAATGTTAATTGGTATATTCATCAATAGCAAAGCTTAACTTTTTATATGAAAAATCATATAAAGAGACAACCTACTAATTCTTTCTCAGCTCTAATGAAGGCACATGCACACCCCTGGGAGCATAACCACCAAGAAGGCCAATGCATAGCAGATGATTGTTCTTGTCTGGATTTTCCTGCCTCACTGTTTAGAGGACATGAGCAGAGGAACTGTAGAACAATAAGTGAAGAATTGGGATTGGGGCGGGCCACAGTGGCATAGCAGGCAGAATTCCTGCCTGCCATGCTGGAGACCCGGGTTCAATTCCCGGTGCCTGCCCATGCAAAACAAAACAAAACAAAACAAACAAACAAACAAAAAAGAATTGGGAACAGAACCCAGGTGTTCCAAACTCCAGAACTCACACCTTAAACCCACACAGACAGCTTTTACAGTAAAGGGTGGGAATGATTAGCCTCCCCCCACTCCCCCAGATGTGTGTATGACAAGAGAGAAAAGGCAGAGGAGAATCACCTCATGAGAACTTTGAAGTCAACAAGGGAAGTGGACAGCTTGTTTCCTCCCTTTGGTCACAGAGAACTTACATCAATATAAGGATGAATGAATGCCCAAACTTTGACCAGAATATTATGTTCTTTCCCTGGTAGAAAGACTAAAAGAGAAAGTATATGAGTGGCCCAAATTATTTCCTCTGAAACTCTTTAAAATTGGAAGATAAGGAGGCAAAACCTTCCTTCTGGGCTGCGTTTTTCCCATCATCTCTCAGAAGTTAGGATAACTCAGCCTCATTATGCCTTAGTCTCTTCCCCTGTAAAACATAGATAGAAAATCCACTACCAGGGTTAAATTAATTTGTTTCATAAAATGTAAAATACCATAGATGTGGGGGTAGATTGGATAGAAAAGAATGGCAGAGTGCAGTCTGCTGCTCTCAGTAGTTCCAGAAACTGAAAAATTCTCAGTGCCCATGGCTAATTGGTAGGAGAAGGAAGGAGGAGAATATATTCAAATGAAGGCATTTTCAAAGAAATTGGTTTTCAATTCACAGCTTGGGTGGGTATAACTGTTCCACCCACACCCAGCTGTGCCACAGAGAAAACCTACGCCCTGTATTGGGTGGCACCTGGCCTGCCTAGAAAGTTTGAGGAACAGTTCTATTTCTGGTCATCTCAAAACTCCCCAAGCACTTCTCTACAACATGCAATTTAATCAGCACTTTCCCTGGGCTGCCTGCCTTCTTTTTATTCTTACTATATATTAAAAAGTCTCTGTAGACCCGAAGAATTCTCATTAACACCCCCTTTTGTCTTCCCAAAAGAGTTAACCAAAACATCCCTTTCCTCGAACCCATTCAGCAATTTGCTGAGGTTTTTTGTTCTGCAAAATCCTGAAGTTCACTTTTATCAACTGTTTATGAAAGCTTTCTTAAATCAGATATTGGGTATAAAATATAAGTGAAATGAACAGCATAATTCATAAGGAGATAGTTCATAGTTCTCTCACCTGTGCTAAAAGTCAGAACTCTATCATGCTTCCTTTTATCAAAAACTCCCATAAAACCCAGTTTATTTTATCTGTTGCTCTGTGTATTATATCTGAAAGTCTTATATCACATAATAGTTGTGAAAATAAACTTGAAATATAATTATGAATCTTCTTATTTCTTCTAAACCTACTACTCTAACTCTCTCTTTTTCTTCCATCAAATTTCTTTAACGAGCAATCAGTCTCATTCTACATCGCCTCTCTTATCACTAGACTTTGGCTGCTATCTTAGAGATGAGCTGAAACCTCATCCATTTCAAAGTCATGGCACATCTGACATTGACATTCTTTCCTGAAATCCTCTTCTCCACCAGTTTCAAACTTGTTTTGCATTTTCTTATTACTTCTCTAGCAGTTCCTGCATAATTACCTTTGCTTTCTCCTCTTCTTCTCCCAACCTGAGACATAGTTGCACCCACAATTCTCCCCGTGGCCTTCCACCCATTTGACTTACTTTATAAATGCTTCCCTTGTTTGGTCTCCTCATCTGTAACTTGGAGTGTTATCTTGTCCTGACTTGTCTGCCAGCTTTTAGGATGTATTTCTTTTTTATCTATTTAAACTCATTCATTTTTACCTAACCCAAATGCAGGCTAGAATAATATTATTTCCCATCTTAGAAAACTCCAGTGGCTTCCCATTGCTTTCACAGTACTGTGTAAACTCCCTAGCACTGAAGGCTCTCCTAAGATGTGAGTCCAGTCATGTTTCCAGCCTCAATCTATTCATCCTTATGAGAATTCTTCTTCCAAGCCATGCCAGGTGTCTCACTGTTCTCTGAGCACACTACACAGTTTCATATATCTGTTCCCATAGCCTGGAATGCGCTACCTGAAGAATGAATGGTATTTTGATAAGGGCCAGCCGAAATAGCCCCACCTCTGAGAAGTCTTCCCTGAATACCCAATGAGATTCAATTCCTACTTCTTTTGACACCCTAGAGTATGGAGCTTATTCCTTTCTGGAGTATGGAGTTTCTGATGCAGCATTTAGGCATTTCTGTCTTACCTTAGTCATCTTTATGCATGTCTAGCAGAGGAGATTTTAAGCCTCTTGAACCCTAATTCATAGAGGAGGCTCAGTAAATATTTAATGAAGCAATTAAAGGAATGATTAGAAATCAGGTATGGAAATGCTGTAGGTGAGTGGGGAAAGGGAATCATATATTTAATTACATAAGATTCTAAAAATAATGCCAGAGAGTATTATTACAAACAAAAAGATTTCAACGTAGAATAATAATTAAATATATAGCAAATGTTGACATTTTGGTTTATTTACTTCAAATGACTTTTTTTTTTTTTTGCACAGGCAGACACTGGTGGGAATTGAACCTGGGTCTGCGGCATGGCAGGCGAGAATTCTGCCACTGAGCCACCGTGGCCTGCCCTTCCAGTGCTTTTCCATATGAAGTAACACATAACAAATTAGCATAACTTTGTACATTTTATAAGTTTAAATAAATGTTATCACTTATAACTTGACTTTTCCACTCAATAGTACGCCTTTCTCCATTCATATTGGTACACATAGATCTAGTTCATTTACTTTAACTGCAATGTATTTCATTTTATAAAAAACATCAAAACTTATTTATTCATTACCCTATTGGTTGCTAATAAGAATTTTCCCAGTATTTTGTCTTAAAAATAGTGTCGTAATGAGCATGCTTCTGTATGTCTCCTGTGTGGATGCAAATGTTTCTCCAGAGTGTGTGCTTACAGTGGAATTGTTGACTCATGGGTATTTGCATTTTCAACTTTAATAGATATTGCCAAATTGGTCTCTTAAATGGTGGTTAAGAGTAGAGATAATTTAATGAAATTTGAATGTAATTTACAAAACAAGGATTTATTTATGTTATCATTGATGTCCATAGCTAACTAAGAAAACAGAAAGTTGAGGAATACGTAAACTTTTGGAATTGGCAATGTACTTATAATCAGACAACAATCAATAGACCTAATTTATAAAGATACTAGTGTCAGCAGTTTCTGTTATCTTTTTTAGTATATTAGTTTCGCTACTCTTTAACTGTTATTAATCTTGGTAAATATTTCAAGCTAGAAAAAACAGCAGCATTTCTTTTTTATCTTTAAATTAACTAAATTTTACCTATATCTCCATTTCACTTTCTGCCTTCCCCCTTTCCCAGGGATGTTCAAAGTTTCCAGGGATTTATAGCACCACTCCAATGACTGGCTTATTTCTGAAACCCATTGAGATCAGGCAGCTTTAATGCTTATTTGTGCCTAGGGTCCAGGTGGTCCAGAAACACTACTTAGGCCTCTGATGTCTTGCACCCTCCATGTGCCACTCTCAGGGATTGAAACCCAGACCCTGATAATCCTGGGACCTACCCACCTTTATCCTCTTCAGTCTCTTGGAATCCAATCTCTCTGTCTCTGTCTCGCTGTCTCTCTCTCTCTCATACACATACACACACACACACACTTTCTCTCGCCTTTATCCTCAAAAACCCTCCTCTCTCTCTCCCTTTCTACTCCAAAATACTTACCAAAACATCTGTGATTTATGAAAACAAAGAACTTCAGTCCTACGCTCTGTGGGATTTTATCAATTGGAAAGCAAAGCCCAAGTTATTTCAGGGACAACCGCCACTTCTCACTGATTAGCAACGAACGTAACTAAGGATGCCAATTAGCCAGAAGTGTTGGTTCAATTAGACGAAATAATTACTTTTTGCGGAATTTGGAAGAACCATCAATAACCACTTCTTAAGCTACTGAGCAGTTTGGGGAAGACATACTTGGAATGATCAATTCCGATTTCTGCTCAACTTTCCTTAAATAGGCTGGGCCTTGAGTGTTCAAGCATAGGGTTAGTACCAGTGCTAGAAAGTTACCAACTATCACCAGTTGGCCGTGACTCATCAATTATGAAGAAAGAAAAATCATCAGGGACTTACAGGTTATTATACTTTTGTAAAGAATTGTTTCCAGAATACTAAAATGGTCAGTGATTCAACTCTATTTTATAAATGTACAGTTGGGGAAGGATATCCTCCCATGTAGGGCTCAATGGATGCTTTTATCAGACTTTCAAGACTCCGACAGATGCTATAGTGTGAGCCTTGTCTTAGCCTCTGGGGCCATGCTCAGCAGTTCCTTGTACATTGGGAGTTTAGAGACTGAACGAGGAGGGGAAAAGGCCAAGAACAAGAAGAAAGAACAAAAGCCAAAGGCTTTTGTAAGCTTATCTGAAGTGAAAGTCTGTATCCTATTCACAAATTAGAACCTCTGGCTTAAAAAGAGGTTATTACTGGCAAGGAACATACAAGTGGCTTAACACAATCTATCTACTCACAAACCTGTACACTAGAGCCAAATGCTACAAATGTGGCAGTGATGAGTGGTTGTATTAGCTGACTATAGGTTCACTGTTCATCACATACTAAGTCTCACCAACAAAGATGATGCTACATTTTCCAGCTGCTTTGTTTGCAGGTCATTAAAAATATTTTCCTGGAGAGGGGCAGCAAAATGTGGGGTAGAATATGCCCCTCAAATGGTTAATTTTGTTTCAACTTGGCTAAATTATGGAGTCCAGTTATTTGGTCAACTTCTGGCTTAGTTATTTCTGAGGAGGAATTTTATAAATGAGATCAGCATCTACAATCACGTGGATTCCTTTCCATAATGTGGGCAGGCCTCATCCAATTAGTTGCAGATCTTAAAAGCAAGAACAGTTTTTAAGGTCCTGGGGTCTGAAACATTTCTGTCTCAAGACTTCAACATCAACTCATACCAGAATTTCCATCCTAAGGATTGCCCTATGGAATTAAGACTTGCCAGCCCCCACAATTGCATGAGCCAAATCCTTGAAATAAACCTTATATATATATATACATAATATATATATATTATGTTGTTTCTATTTTGCTGAAGAATGCTTCATCATCAAATGAAATCTGACTTAGCCTTGGCCTTTTCTCTCTTACCAAGGCAGTGCTTTGGTAACTATCAACTCTTGGCACTAGAGAAATCAACACCTCCTCTATTAAGTGTGGATGACCAGAAGGAATCCCTATAGGTTGGTACTTAATTAAAGAAAGAATCTAGGACCTTACTTTGTGAAAATTTTCTCTCAGTATATGATCTTTAATCATGAGTGAAATTTAAGAGCTGTTTTCAGGAGAATTATTTTGGCAACCTGAAGTTCAGTAACCAAGGACTATGGGTTTATTTTTCCCCAAAAGACCACTCAGATGCAGAGATATAATTGAATTCTGTTAAATATGATGAGGTCTTGTGCCTTCAAACATAAAAGACAATGAAGCCAACACATGGCATTTTTAGTATCTGATGGAAATAAACCTTAAATTTTCTTAGATACTTGCTCTGAAGATGGACAAAGAATTTAAAACAACAAGGCTACTTTGTATTCAGTTAACCAAAGGACAAATTGAGAGACACCACTGCTTCTCAGCAACACTCTGAAGCCAGAATTAAGGTGAAAAGACTGCAGGAAGGGAACCCCAGAGAACTGGAAAATTCTTGGTAAGTAATAATACCTTACCTCTGCAAGCCAACCCCATAATCACTGTAGGAGATCCTAGGACTCTGCCTAAGTACAAAGTAAAGAAAGAAAGTGGGACTGATTAAGTAGTCCAAAGAAATAATCTTCTGCCCAGTAAAGGAGTCAAAGGCAGGAAAAGGTACTGAGCAAAAGCTGAAAACCAATTACCTTACAATGAGGAGGGAATTCCAAGCAGTGAGCCACAGTGAGAAATAGGGAAGTGTTTGTGCACAGACCCAGATCTTAAGACCTGTGCAAAATACTGTAGAAGCCACAAAGCTGTGCTGGAGACTGATTGGGGCTAAAGAGTTAGGTTATCAATTCAGTATGGGAAGAGATTTTCATCAGAGGATTAAACCTGGAGAAATGAGTGAACAGCAAATATCGGATCAGAGTGATACTGGAAATTTTTTACAAATCTAAATAATTTTGAGTAAAAACAATAATTGCAAGGAAAATAAAAAATATTTGGAAAAGCATGATAAACTTAGCAAAAAATATTAAAGCATATAGTGTTCAGGTAAAGTGTTATTCAGAGTGACATATAGCCTTAAGTACCTCTGGAAAAAATAAAGAGAATAATGAGTTAATCAGTTAAAGGTCACACTTAAGAAGTTAGAAAAATAATGATAGAATAAATTCATAAAGTAATATGAACAAAATAAATATGATAATTTAAAAATAACAAATAAAGATGAAGTAGAGACATCAAAAAATCCAAAGTATGCTTCCTTGAAAAGACTAAGACAATTGATGAATTATGACATGATCATGAATTATGACATATCAACAATGATAAAAGATTCATACCTACAGATTAAACAAAGATTAAAATGATAAAAGAATACTATTAATGATTTTATGCCAATACATTTGAAAATTTAAATGAAATAGACAAATAACTTACTAAAACTGACTCCAAAGAGAAAACACAAACAATATTAAACATTAAAAACATTACATCAGTCATTAAAAATCTATCAAATTCTACTTTGGGTCAAGATAGAGAAAGAGGGATAAAATTATCCTATCTGCTGAGAACATTAAAAACTAGACAAAACATATTAAATAATGACCCTCAAGAATTTGGACATCAGGTAACAAAGGACAATGATCCCTAAAGAATGGGAAATAAATGAGGTGAACTCTATGAGTAAGGCTTACTGCCTTAAGTAAGTTTACAGCCTAGAAATTGTTTCCTAGCCACAGTGCATAGAAAGGGAATCCAAGAAGAGTCAAGTTTATCTGCTGCCCAGAACAAGTTTGAAAACCTGGCATCCAAACAGAAATTAACAGACATGTAAAGAAGCAGGAAAACACAATAACTATTTTTTTTTTCCTTTGGATGGGCCATATTTTCTGGTTTCTTTGTATGCTTTGTGACTTTTTTGTTGAAAACTGGATGTTTAAATATTATAGTGTGGCAAATCTGGAAATCATATAGGGTTTGTATATTGATCTTTTTCCTACAGACTCGTTGAACTCATTTGTTAGCTTGTGATGTCTTTATCTGGCTTTGGTATCAGGGAATGCTGGCCTCACAGAATAAGTCAGGAACTGTTCCCTACTCTTTTTATGGAAAGTCTGAAATGTTTAGTGCAAATTCTTCCTTACATATTTGGTTGAATTCACAAGAGAAGCCATTTAGTGCTGGTCTCCTCCTTTTTTGGGAGGATTTTGATTACTGATTCAATCCTTTGATTTGTTATTCATCTACACAGATTTTCTATTTCTTTCTTAATCATTTTTGATAATTCCCGTGTTTCTAGGAATTTGGCCTTTTAGTCTTGGTTATCTAATTCATTGGCTTACAATTGTTCATAGTAGTCTATTATAATCCTTTTATTACTCTAAACTCAGTAGTAACGGGTATATTTTCATTTTTTATTTTTCTTATTTCCACTTTATCTTCTTTTTTCTTTGTCGATACAGCAAAAAGTTTGTCAATTTTTAAAATATTTCCAAATAACCAGCTCTTGGTTTGGTTGTTTCTCTTGCTTTACTATATTGTGTTTATCTCAGCTCTCATCTTTCTCATTTTCTTTCTTTTGGGTTTGGTTTGGTCTTCCTGTTCTAGTTCCTTAAGGTGTAGTCAGATTTAAAATATTTCTTATTCTTTAATTAGACATTTACTACCCTAAATTTCCATGTGATAATTGCCTTTGCTGCATCTCATACATTTTGGTATGTAGGATTTTTGTTTTCATTAGTCTTTTCTAAATTCCCTTGTTATTTGCTCTTTGACTCATTTTGTTAAGCAGGTATTATTTAATTTCCACATATTTGTGAATTTTCCAGTTTTCCTTCTGTTGATTTCTAGCCTCATTCCATTGTGGTTGGTGAAGAGATTTTGTATAACTTCAATCTTTTTAAAATTTATTGAGACCTGTTTTATGGCCTCACATATGATCTATCCTTGAGAATGTTCTACGTGTACTCGAGAAGAATGTGTATCATGTTATATTCTGCTGTTGTTGAATGGAGTGTTTAACAGATGTCTGTTTATTCTCGTTGGCTTATAGTGTTATTTCCTTACTGATCTTCTATCTAATCCATTATTCTGTTCTTCTATTCTTCTGTTCTATCCATTATTGAAATTTGGGTATTGAAGTACCCAACTATTATTCTGAAACTGTCTAACTTTTCCTTTCAATTATGTCTATGTTTGCTTCATATATTTTGGGGGAACTTTTGTTTGGTGTGTACAAGTCTATGATTGTTTTATCTTGTTGATGAAGTGATCCTTTTATCAATATATAATGTCCTTTTCATTCATCTAATGTCCTTGTAATAGTTTTTGACTTAAAGTCTGTCTTGTTTGATATTAAGATAGCTATTGCAGCCATTTTTCCATTCTTGCTCACATGGATTATACTTTTTCCATCATTTCACTTTCAAACCAGTTTTGTCTTTGGAACTAGAGTGAGTCTCTTTTAAACAGCAGATAGTTGGATGATGCTTTTTAATCCATTCTGCCAATCTCTTCCTTCTGAATGGAGGGTTTAATCCTTTGACATTTATAATAATTGCCAGTAAGAAAATACATTACTGAAACAAAATGCCATTTTGCTATTTGTTTTCTGTATGTCTTCAATGCCTTTTGTCCCTCATTTTATCCAGTATGGCCTTCTTTTGTGCTTGGTTTATTTTTATAGTGTTCAGCTTTGATAACTTTATATTTTCTTTTATATGAATATATCTTAAAAATTTTCTTAGTGGTTACATGGGGATTACAATTAACATCCTAACTTTATAAAATCTAGTTTGAATTGATATCAATTCAGCTTCAATTGCCCCTCCTTTATGTTGCTGTTGACATGAATTGGATCTTTACAACTTGTATGTCCTATAATATATATTTATAATTATTCTTTATGCACATGTCTTTCAAATCATGTCTTTCAAATCATGTATGAAACAAAAAGCTGAATTACAGACAGCATAAAAATTTTGACTTTTATCTATACGTATGTATTTATCTCTGCCAGACATATTTATTGTTTTGTTCAACATCAAGTTACTATCTTGTAATGGTAATGAACTCCTTTAGCTTTTCTTTATCTTGGAATATCTTAATTTTTCTTTCATTTTTGAAAGATAGATTTACCATATATAGAAGTTCTAGCTGACAGTATTTTTTTCTTCCACAACTTTAAAAATGTCTTCAGTATTCATGGTTTTGGTATTCATGGTCTTTCTTATGAGAAATCAGTTGATAATCTTATTCAGGATCCCTTGTACATGACAAATAGCTTTTCTCTGGTTGCTGTCATGATGCTGTATTTGTCTTTGGCTTTCAACAGTTTGATTATAATGTGTACAAGTGTGGACCTCTTTCAGTTTTTCCTACTTGGAGTTTATTGAACATCCCAGATGTGTCCATTCATGACTTTCATCAAATTTGGGAAGTTATCAGCCATTATCTCTTTTTTCCTCAATTTTTTATTGAAAAATCTTCACATACATAAATTCCATACATGGAATAAATGGCTCACATCACATAGCTCTATATTCATAACCATGATCATTTTTTAGAATATTTGTATCAGTCCAGAAAAAGAAAAAAGAAAAAACTCATATATACTGTACACCTTACCCATCTCTCTAATTGACCACTAGTTTTTCCAGCTACCTAATTTATTTTACCTTTTGTCCCCACCCCCCATTATTTCTTTCTTTATTTTTATCCTTTTTTTTTTTTTTACTCATTTGTCCATACCCTGGATAAAAGGAGCATCAGACACAAGGTTTTCACAATCACACAGTCACATTGTGTAAGTCATATCTTTGAACAATCGTCTTCAAGAATCAAGGCTACTGGAATACAGCTCAAGAGTTTTAGGCACTTTCCTCCAACCACTCCATACACCATAAACTAAAAAGGGATATCTATATAACATAAGAATAACCTCAGGATAACTTCTTGACTCTGAATTCTCTCAGACACTGAAACTCTATTTTGTCTCATTTCTCCTTTTCCCCTTTTGTTCAAAAAGACTTTTTCAATCCCTTGATGCCAAGGCCTGGTTCATCCCAGGATTTCTGTCCCTTGTTGCCAGGGAGATTTACACCCCTGGAAGTCATGTTCCACACAGAGGGAGGGCAGTGAGTTCACCTGCTGAGTTGGTTTAGAGAGAGTGGCCACATCTGAGCAACAAAAGAGTTTCTCTGGGAGTGACTCATATGCCTAGTTTTAAGTAGGCTTAGCCTATCTTTTGCAAGAATAAGTTTCATAGGGGTGAACCCCAAGATTGAGGGTTCATCCCATTGATTTGGTTGTCCTCACTATTTGCAAGAATATCAGAAAATTTCCAAATTGGATAGTTGAATATCTCCTCCTTTCTTCTCAATCCCCCAAGGGCTTTATTCACTGTTCAAGTTACTCTGGGATATATCAGGACATCACTTTAATCTGGACAAACCAACAAAGTCTCATGCCCTATTCAAGACTCCATGTACTTATGGTGTTCAAGCAAACTGGTCATACAAGTTAAATTAGGAAATGCACTACCCAAAATATAATTTTCGCACCAAATAAACACCTCTCCTTTTTGTCTCACACAGAAGTTGAAATTTTAAAATATGAACGATATCCTTTACTCTGTATTCTGATTTACCTTTGTCCTATCCAGATCAGCTTCATTCATATCTCTACTCGAAGTCTGACCAGTTTTTCAACTTTTTAAACAGTTCCTATATGGGGTACTGTTGACTTTCATAGCTTCAGAGCTCTAACTCTGAGTCTCAGGTGTCATATAAATATCCAAAGTTTCTGGGAATGACCAGGTGATAAAAAAAAAAAGCTCAGTATCTCAGAATTTAGAAATAACAGTTACAACTCCTAAATATATGTGACTGCTGTAACAGCTTACAATCTAGGACCCTTTACAATAGGCCCCAACCTGATAACCCATATTCTCGATTTCAGTTCACCGATTTTTTTCTCACAGTTCACCAATTTTTTATATTATAGTTAGTCCATATGAATAGTTAGTCCATATGATTGAGGCATGATAATATTTGCCTTTTTGTTCCTGACATTTCATTTAACACCCAGTCCGTAAGGTTCATATTCCTAGTTGCATGCCTTACAACTTCATTCCTTCTTGAAGCTGCTCACTAATCCATTGTATATATACACCATAGTTCCCCTTTCTTTTCCTCAGTTGTGCTCTTAGGCCACCTCCATTCATTCTGGATTGCGAACACTGCTGCCATAAACACTAGTGTTCAAATGTCCATTCATGTCCCCACACTCGGTACCTCCAGGAATATACTGAGCAACAGGGTTTCAGGATCATATGGTAAACCTACCTTAGCCTCCTGTAAACCTCTACACTGCCATCCAAGGGCTGCCCCTCTCATTTCCCTACCAACAGTGAATAGATACATTCTCCACATTTTCTCTAGCATTTGTTTCTCATTGTTCATTTTTAAACAGTTTTATTCACCCATCATACAATCCAACCAAAGTGTATAGACATGCCTTCACTACCATAATCTATATGAAAATATTTCCTTTTCTTCCACAAAGAATCTATACCCCTCCCCCATGTCCCCTCACCTGTTGACATTTAGTTTTCACATAATACCTTGTTACATTCAGTGGAAACATATTACAGTTACTGTTGACAATAGACCCTAGCTTGCATTGATTGCACCATTTTCAATACTCTGCAATGTTGAAATTCATTTGTTCTCCCTGCTGCAAAAACGTTTTTTTTATTTGTACAGCCATTACCTGTTTAAATATCCTTTATGTCCTATTCTCTCTCTCTCTCTTCTCCCATGACTTCCATAATGCATATTAGTTCACTTGATTGTGTCTCATGGGTCCCTTAGGAGATTCATTCAAGATTCATTCATTTTCTTCATCCTTATTTTTTTCTGCTACTCAGACTGCATAATTTCAATTTTTCTATTTTAAGTTAACTGATTCATTCTTCTGTCTGTCCAAATTTGTAGTTGAAATGCTCTAGTGAATTTTTAATTTCAACTATTGTACCTTACATGTCCTGAACTTCTATATGTTATCTTTTTATGACTTCTATCTCTATTGGTTTTCTTATTCTGTTCAATCATTGTTTTCCATGTTTCCTTTAGTCCTTTGTCAATAGTTTCCTTTAGCTCTTTTATTATACTTAAGACAGTTGGTTTAAAGTCTTGGTCTAGTAAGTCCAATGCAATAACATGCCTCAAATGTCAATTAAGCCTAAAATAGATGTACTGGTCTCTGATACTAGAAAGTAATATAGAAGGCATATTGGGGTAGAAGTTTGTGCTAACTATCACGGGGCAAATAACAGGCTTCAGAGGTGTGATAATGCTAAACTTGTATAACCCAGGTGGATTACTTTGTGGCAATTAATTGAGCTATTTGCTCATATTTATGCACTTTTCTAAATGTATAACTGAATTTGAAAATCTATATGAAAGGGACTCTAGAAGAAAGAATAAGACCAGGTGAGAATTTTAATAATCTGCATTTTGCAGGAAAGAGGGAATAATAGTGGAGTGAAAAAAAACAGATCTGCTAAAGAGAAACATATAAATGAATAAAACAAGACATACTAACTACTTGAGGTTATTTACAATTAAAGATTATTTTCTCTAAGAAAGAGCAGGCAAACTGAAACTGACTTAAACAAAGAGCAGGCAAATTGAAACTGACTTAAACAATAAAGTGATTTGTTTGGACTTATATAGCATATATATAACATATAACATATGTATTACACATAACATAACACTTCCACATTTTTCAAGTTATTACTTGAAAATCTACACTGGTAGGTTCCCCTATGTATTCAATGTTTCTCTTATTGTTAGGTCTTCTAATTATTTCCTCTTTAGTTGTTGTTGTTTTGATTTGTACTATTCCAAATATTGCAAGCAATGAAATTTCAGCTTACGTTAATTGCGGACAACATAATTCAGACCACCCTCCAACTTAGGATAATTAAAACAAATGTATAAAATGTATATTTAAATTATTAAAAGCACAAAAAGTTTACAAAATAATGTTCAACAACTTGGCCAAAATCTAGTAGAACATGGGATCCTGGGTAGATAAGTTCTATACTTAAAGCTGCTGTTTTCCTGAAGACATTTGCTGTCCTAGAAGAAACAACTGCAAAATGAGCTAGAGTTCTCTGCAGTTTCACAAAATGAATCAGGCAGAAGTAAAAACCTACAGCCTATGTAAGGAGTCTTGACATCCCATTCCCATATTAAGGTATACCTCAAAAGGCAAACCAGAAATATACCAAATATATCTAAATATGTGCCCTTGCATTCTGTACTCAAGACAATTGGATGGTCCAAGAATTCTCAAGCCCTAAACTTACCCTGTCTTGCTCCAGGATCCCCAGGCATTTGGCAGAAGCAACTGAATACCATCTCTGAAGAACAGTCCCTTGTATCTAGCCCTCAAATTTTTCTCTCAAATATAGTCACTGGCATGCAGTTAAAGATATCTGGGTACACAAAGTAGAGATACCTGAAGTGAGAATAAGCTGAAGCAATAGACAACAGGAAAAGATAAAAAAGTGAAAACAATTTTTAATTAATAGAATTATCACAAACAGGTTATAAAGCAACTCTGTTAACTATGTCTAATATAAATAAAAGATAAGCTTGGAAATACTTGCAGGGGAATTGATGTATACCAAATATAATCTGTAGAACTAGAAACCATTATACCAAAATCAATATGTCAATAAATGGTTTAACATTAGATGAGATACCACTTGAAGAGAGAAAAAGTGAATAGAAAGATTGGAAGGAAGATGTTACCTAGAAGGTACTTGAGAAAAACAAAAACATGGAAAATATACAAACATACAAGGACAGAGAAGTTATAGAAAGAATTTAAGATCTGTTCAGTTGGTTTCCTAGGCAATGAGTAGAGAAAGAGTAGGGTAGTGGAAATATTTTGAGATAGTTCTGAGAATTTTAATGAGAAACATCTATCCATATATTCATGGAATCCAGTGTATCCCAAGTAAGATAAATGATGCAATAAACTCATGCCTTTGTGTGGGTGTATTCACATAGTGATATATTCTTGAAAGAAGTTCTCAAAGTAGACTTGCTGAGTGAAATTAAATGTACATTTTTAAGACACAAATATTATTTGTCAGATTTTTTCCCAAAGAGTTGAAATAATTTGCAGGCCTATCCATGTTTCCAATCCTATGTTAGTCAATGAAATCTACTTCAGAAACTACCCCTAACTCTGCCTCAATTTCTGCCACTATTGTCCTGGGCTTTGACTCATTCTGTGTACCATTATTTGCCCATAGACTTCACAATACTAATTACTTTCTAGTTGGTTCTCATAATCTCTTCCCAACACTGTTTTTCACTAGATTCATTTCACATCTTTCTCCACTAACTCTCAGGGGTCAGGATCCACCATGAAATGCCTATTCCAGTCTCACATCCTCTTTCAGTCCAGCTACATTATAACATAATTTAACAAAGCCCTTTTTTCATTACATAGGAGAATATCCCAGGCTTATGATGCACAAATAGAATACCTAATGAACCAAAATGGAGTTCTTTCACTTCCTCAAATTATTGAAATTTAAGAAAAAATTAAAAACTATCATTCAATTCACTGATTTGTAAATTATATAAGTAAAGTAAAATTTTTATCAAACATTTCCCAAAATTAAGAACTAAACAATGGGGAGAAATTGCATATTAATATTTTATGTTTATTTCCTTGCCTACACATGTACTCTTTTTTTATCTAATCCATCATATTTCCTAAATTGCAAATATGCAGTGTTTTAACCTTCTTCAACTTCTTTTGCATTTCAAATAAGCTGTGCTGAATATTTAAAAACACTTATTAAACATACCCTGTTGATTAAGAAATTAGCCCTGAAGGGAAGTCTTGGAATTCTCATTCTCAGAGTTAACCATAAATGCTTAGAATGCAGAGATTTAATTCATTGTAACATGTGATTGGGAAAATCTTGTGTCTGAGGCTCCTTTTATCCAGGGCATGGATAGATAAGTGAAAAAAAAATGGATAAAAATAAACAAATAATAAGGGGGATAAGGGGTAAAACAAATTGGGTAGATGGAAATACTAGTGGTCACTGAGGAGGGGATAAGGGATATGGGATGTATGAATTGTTTTTTTTTTCCTTTTTATTTCTTTTTCTGTACTGCTGCAAACGTTCTAAAAATTGATCATGGTGATGAATACACAACTATGTGATGATATTGTGAGCCATTGATTGTACACCATGTACAGACTGTATGTTTTGCATGGTCAGGCACAGGGAATTGAACCCGGGTCTCTGGCATCACAGGCAAGAACTCTGCCTACTGAGCCACCATGGCCTGCCTAATAAAAGTATTTTTAAAAAAAGATATAATACACCTGTGAGGTGTCTCCATTTACTAGTTTGGGCTTGACCTGCACAGGTATAACAACTACACAGTAAAGATGGGAGAGGAGGTCAATGATGACAAGAAGCCGATGACTAAATTTGAACTAGAGCGAGAAACAAAACTTTGCTTTGAGGTGGAGGCATCTCAGTCAGTTCAGTTGGAGTTGCTGGCTGGCATGGCGGAAATCTTTGGCACAGAACTGACCTGGAACAAGAAATTCAAGCTTTATAATAAGATTACATCTCATCTAGCAGATGTGTTCAACCAAAGTTGTGAAGTGAACCGAAGGGCCTCTGTGAATGACTGTGTCATTAACACCTGTGGCTGGGTCAAGGGCTCTGGCTACCAAGCCCTGATGTATGCAGTCTCAGCTTTTGAATTGGACGTGGCTGTGGTTCTAGATCAAGAACAGTTGTACAATGAACTGAAACGGGACATGCCTCACTTTGCACTGTGCTGCTCGCTAAATCAGGGAGTGTGGTTGAATGTTCCAAGAACTTCCGGCCGGTTGTAGGGATGAGCATATCCTTGAGTATTTCTCTGGATTTCGAGGCTGTTTCTATCCCTATGCCTTCAACGTCAAGTTTTCAGATGTGAAAATCTACAAAGTTGGGATGCTCACCACTCCTGACTCCTGTTTGCCTCTGGGCATGTCTCAGGAAGACAATCAGCTCAAACCGGTACCTGTCCCCCGCGGTGGAGATATGGTACACCACCTTCTGAGTGTGAGCACTCCTGAGGGCCTAGAGGGGAACCTTTCTGAGACAAGTGTGCTCGGCTTCAACGTGGTGACAGTGTGGACCTGGAACATCAGGTGTTTTCTGTCCTCTGTCCAGTGCCCTGCCCACTGCCTAAGAACTTCATTCTTATCATGGATATCTGATTCATGGAGCTTAAGTAGAGATTAGCCAGAAACCTTGCTGCCTGAAGCATAGAGACATTCTGGCCTTTGCCAAAGGCATATAGGCTGAGGTAGGAGAATCTGGTGAGGCCTGGCTGACCAGTAAAGGGTGAGCTAGTAGAAAGCATGCATTCTATCTTAAAACAGGGGGGTTTCTAATTTTGAAACAAAAGGAAAACCATGAGAATATAGCTGGTTTCTTAGATCACCTAAGATGCCATTTGGAATTCTCTGAGACCCTGGAGAATCCATTTCCTTCACTGTGCTATTATGTGGACTAATTTTTAAGAGGTTTTTTTTTTAATCACTACTTTATATTCTGTATACAGTACTTGCTACCTCACTTATCCAGGATGAAAGTGAACTAAAGGGACTCCTTCCAGTAAAGTTTAAACTTGAAAAAAACTTATTTAATAAATATTTTTGCCATATCAAAAAAAAAAAACACCAATATAATTCATGAATCCTAGAGGCCAGGGAACCTATTGTAAATATTTTATATCAATTTGAGAGATCTCTCCTAGGCTGAAGTAATCTTTCCTGGAGAAGAATCCATTGATTAACTAGAATAAGAAACAATTTCACCGTTTCCTTGTTGAATATAGTCTTGAAAGTAATGCTGGTAATATAAACATCAAGTTTATTTCAACCTGATGTTGTTTTGAGAATTGATTGATTGGTGCCCATAAATGTCATTTTTATAACAGTCATGCCTAGCAAATCAGGCCACAGAGAAATGAACTCTCGCGTACATTCTCTGGGGCTGCCTGAGGTAACACGGTAACACTACTGTCCCTGTGGTAGAACACCCACTGAAATCCGATGATGAGATTACTGGCTATCCCGAAAGAATTGGACCCAATATTCCTTGGGTATGTGGTAGTACTGAGCTGTTTGTACCACAGGAAAACATGTTCTTAAACTCAATCCATTCTTCTGGGTGTGAACTCATTGTAAATAGGACTTTTTGCTGAGGTTACTTCAGTTACAGTGTGGCCCACCTCATTCAGGATGGAGTCCTTTATAAGCAGAGTGAAATTCAACACAGAGGAAGAGAAAAACACAGAGGGAGCAGCCAGGAGATGAACATCCATAGAACCCAGAAGAGAAGGGAGAGGCCATATACACTGCCATGTGACAGAGAAGCCCAGGTCCCAAGAACCCTGACAGCCATTCCCAGAATGCCAGTCTCCAGGAAGACAGGATTGTCTTCATGATGCCTTGATTTGGACATTCTCTTAGCCTCAAAATTGTTAGCAAATAAATCCCAGTTGTTTCAGAAAACCACTGCATCGTATTTGCTTGAAAAGCTAAGGAAATTAAAACAGGGGACCTGTCTGTTATTGGGACAATGGCTACAAGTTCCAGATACTGCTTCACCCTACCTAAAAAAGGAAGAACTGTAACCATTATTTTCTACCTTTTCCTGCCCTGGATCTAAAATTGTCAGGAAACAATTCAAGTTTTAATTTTATTTACAAGTCTGTCTTGTCTGTGTAAGAATCTCCTCATGTGTTGGGGATTGACTCATAGCTCCCACAAAAGGCAAGTGCAGGTACCAGCTGTGGGTATGGACCCATTTGTAAAGAGGGCCTTTGAAAATGTTATTAGTTAAGGTTGTCCAAACAGAATGAGGATGGGCCTTGTGCTGGTTTGAAATGATGTATGTATCCTAGAAAAGCCATGTTTTAATCCTAATCCCATTTTGTAAAGGCAGCCGTTTCTTCTAATCGCTATTCAATGCTGTATGTTTGAGACTGTATCTAGATCATCTCCCGGGAGATGTGATTTAATCAAGAGTGGTTGTTAAACTGGATTAAGTGATGATATGTCTCCACCCATTCGGGTGGGTCTTCATTAGTTTCTGAAGTCCTATAAAAGAGGAAACATTTTGGAGGATGAAGGAGATTCAGAGAGAGCAGAGCAGAACAACATAGCCACAAGAAGCAGAGTCCACCAGCCAGCGACCTTTGGAGATGAAGAAGGAAAATGCCTCCCGGGGAACTTCATGAAACAGGAAGCCAGGAGAAGAAGCTAGCAGATGATGCTGTATTTCCCATGTGCCCTTCCAGATGTGAGAGGAATCCTGACTGTGAGATTGAGAGAGAAACCCTGAACTTCATTGGCCTTCTTGAACCAAGGTATCTCCCTGGATGCCTTTGGTCGGACATTTCTA
Source organism: Myrmecophaga tridactyla (assembly GCA_004026745.1). NCBI lineage: Eukaryota > Metazoa > Chordata > Mammalia > Pilosa > Myrmecophagidae > Myrmecophaga > Myrmecophaga tridactyla. The sequence goes on along the minus strand of PVIY010007884.1, from coordinate 24,361 downwards.
TAGACTTGTTTTAATTGGGGTATCTTCTTGCCCTTAGAACTATAAACTAGCAACTTATTAAATTCCCCTTTTTAAAAGCCATTCTGTTTCTGGTATTTTGCATTCCAGCAGCTAGCAAACTAGAACAGGCCTTAATCCAATATGGACAAAGTCCTTATAAGCAAAGGAAATTGCACACTGAAAGAAGCCATGGGAAGGATCCAAAAGGGAAAAGAGAGGACATCACTGGGTTCATTGCCATGTAACAGAAAAGCCAAGGACACAAAGAGTGCTAACAGCTAGTCTCTGAATGCTACAGTCTTTAAGGAGAAAGCATTGTCTTGCCAATGCCTTGATTTTGGCCTCAAAACTGTAAGCTAATACATTCCCATTGAATAGTCTTTGCTTTAGCAGCTGAGAGACCAAAACATCAGATAAAGGAAAAAAATATACACCCTTAGTTAAGTTTTTGGAAATAGGAAACTAGTCTTATTTTCATGCATGTCTTTACTTTATTACTCATATAACCACACACTGAATGAAGGAATTGTCAGTCATGAGGTTGTTACAACCACACTATCATATGATAAAAGCTATGTAGTTATACAAACATTATCAATTATCCAAGTTACTGGATCACAATTCAACAATTTCAGGTATTTCTTTCTAGCTATCCTAATATACTAGAAATGTAAAAGAAATATATATATAACAAGTCAGTAGTTATAATGATCTGTTAAATCCCAATTTCTCAGTTACACCTCCTCCCTCTCATCTGATCATTCTCTCAATCTTCAGGGATATTTGGGGAATGACTACTCCAACTTCTTCATGTTGGAAATTGTGTTGATGTTCTTGGAGAGACTGGTGCCTCTAGGTTTCAAGGCTTATCTGGTATAGGAAAAATTTGGAGGTCTTATGTTTCTGAAAAAAATAAACATACTAACTACAACTTTTACAGAATCTTAGATAGAGCCCAGGGTATTCTTTAGGATTTTCAGGAATAATATTGGCTGGGTCTTGGCATACAGTGGCAATTTGCAGTATCTGGACTTTTGCTTCTGGTTTATTACACGCAACATAATGTCCCAAGTTTCATTCACCTATCTGCATGCCTCATGACTTCATTGCTTTCTGCAGCCACTCAATATTCCATCATATATATACACCACAGTTTGCTCTTCCATTCATTAGTTGATGTACCCTTAGGCCACCTCCATCCATTGAGAATCATGAATAATGCTGCCATAAATACCAGTGTGCAAATATCTTTTCACGTCTCTGCTTCCATTTCTTCCAATAATATACCTAATAATGGATTGTAGCAATAAATGGCAACCTTATACTCAGCCCCCAGTAGAATCACCACTCTGGCCTCCAGGGGCATTGCACTATTCTACTTTCCTACCAACAGTAAAAAGGCATATCTCTCTCTCCACATCTCTCTAGCGTTTGTATCTTTCTGTTTATTTATAAATAGTTTTACTCACCAACCGTACAATTCATCTTAAATCTACAATCAGTGGCTCCTGGTCACATAGTTACAAATTTATCAACACAATCTATATGAGAACATTTCTATTTCTTCCACAAAGAAGAAGAGAAGAAAAATGAGAAATAAAGAAAGAAAAGAACAGAAAGGAAGAAAAAGGGAGAAACAACAACAAAAATCCTGTATGCCTTTTAAACCCCCTCTTATTGACATTCAGCTTTGGTATATTGCCTTTGTTAAAATTAATGAAAGAAAATTACAATGTTACTTTTAACTATAGACCCTAGTTTGCAGTAATTATAATTTTCCCATTTTAATACCTTGCAAACGTGACTTTCATTTGTTCTCCCTCATGTAAATTTTATCTTATATTTATAAATTTAATCACCATCATTGCCTCTAGATTTTATTAAGTTGTACAGTCCCAGTTTTTAGCCTCTATCTTTTCTTTTGGTGTTGTACATGCCTCCAGCCTTCGACTTTCAGCCATAATGAACTCAGCTTTGTTCATTATCTTACAATAGTATGTTACCATCACACAGTATTGTGCTGTCCATTTCTGAATATTTACAATCAATCTTTTCAAACATTGTGTAATTGTGTACCCCTTTGGCATTAAATGTCCAATCTCTGCCTTCTTTCTACTTCCTGAAAACCTGTGTTCTCAACTTTAATTCTCAGAGTCTTCTCATTATAGTTAGCTCATATAGTGTCCCTGCATTCAGTTCTTCTGAGTGTATACCTGGTTGTGGGATTTCCAGATTGTACACCAATTCTATACTTAGCTTCCTGAGGAAAATTCCGGAGTAGCTGCACCATTCTACTTTCCCACCAACAGTGAATAACTGTGCCAATTTCTTCATGTCCTTTCTAGCACTTGTAGTTTTCTGGGTTTTTGTTTTTGTTTTTGTTTTATTTGATAATGACCATTCTAGTAGGTGTAAGATGGTATCACATTGTGGTTTTGATTTGCATTTCCCTAATAGCCAGTGAGGTTGAGCATCTTTTCATATGCTTTTGAGCCATTTGGAATAGTGTCAATCCATGTCTTTTGCCCCTATTTTAATTGGGTTGGTTGTCTTCTTGTTGAGTTGCAGCATCTTTTTAAATATCCTAAAGATTAAATCAAGATCCAATATATGTTGTTCTAATTTGCTAGCTGCCAGAAAACAATATACCAGAAATGGAATGACTTTTTAAAAGGGGAATTTAATAAGTTGCTAGTTTACAGTTCTAAGGCTGAGTAAATGTCCCAATTAAAGCAAGTCTATAAAAATGACCAAATGAAGGCACCAACAAGTTACCTTTACTCAAGAAAGGCCGATGAAGTTCAGGGTTTCTTTCTCAACTGGAAAGGCACGTGGCGAACATGGCAAGGTCTGCTTGCTTTCTCTCCAGGCTTCTTGTTTCATGAAGCTCCCTGGGGATGTATTCCTTCTTCATTTTCAAAGGTCTCTGGTGGCTTTGACTATCTGCTTCATGGCTTTCATCATTCTGTCATCATTCTCTGCTCTCTCAGAATCTCCAGCCTTTTCCAAAATGCTTCCTCTTGTAAAGGATTCCAGTAAAATAATCAAGACCCACCTGGAATGGGTGGAGTCATATCTCCCTCTACTCAAAAGTTCATACCCACAATTGGCTGAGTCACAACTCCATAGAGATAACCTAATCAAGTTTCCAACCTACGTTATTGAATAGGGATTAAGAGAAATGGTTGTTCCCACAAAATTGATTAAGATTAAAGCATGGCTATTCTAAGGTACACAAATCCTTTCAATCTGGCACATTTGGTTTCCAAATATTGTCTCCTATTAGTTAAGCTGTCTTTTTAATTTCCTAACAAAGTGCTTTGATGCACATAAACATTCAGTTTTGAGGAGAGCCTATTTATCTATTTCATCTTTCTTTGCTTGTGCTTTGGATGTAAGGACTAGGAAACCACCTCCTACTACAAGGTCTTTAAATTATTTCCCTACCTTTTCTTCTAAAAGTTTTATGGTCTTAGCTCTATATTTAGGTCTTTGATCCATTTTGAGTTCAATTTTGTATAAAGTGTGAGATAGGGTTCCTCCTTCATTCTTGTGGATATGGATATCCACTTCTTTAAGCACTATTTTTCAAAGACGCTGCTCTGTCTGTTGTGTGGACTTGGCCACCTTATCAAAACTCAATTGTCCATGGATGAGAGGGTCTATTTCTGGACATTCAGTTTTATTCCATTAGTCAGTAAATCTATCCTTATGCCAGTACCATTTGGTTTTGACAGGCTGTGACTTTGAAAAAGCTTAAGAGTCAGGTAGTGTGAGACTTTCCACTTCATTTTTCTTTCTCAAGATATTTTTAAATGTTTGAGGCACAGTGCCCTTCCAAATAAATGTGATTATTGATTTTTATGTTTCTGGAAAGTAAGTTGTTGGGATTTGGTCAAATTGAAGTCTTAACTATATTTTATCTTCCAATCCAAGAACATGGTATGTCCTTACATTTATTTAGGCCTTCCTTGATTTCTTTTATCAATGTTTTCTAGTTTTCCATGTATAGGTCTTTTTTGTCCTTGATTAAATTTATTCATAAATATTTTACTTTTTTTTTTTGCTTTTGTAAATGGAATTTACTGTTGATTTCCTCTTCAGATTGCTCATTACTAGTGTATGTAAACACTATGGATTTTTGTGTGGTGGTCTTGTATCCTGCCACTCTGCTGTACTCATTTATTAGCTCCAGTAGCTTTTCTTTAACTTTTTCAGGATTTTCTACATTTAGAATCATGTCATCTGCAAACAGTGAAACTTTTACTTTTTCTTTTCTAATTAGGATGCCTTTATTTCTTTTTATTGTCTAGTTACTCTAGCTATAATTTCCAGCACAATGTTGAAAACAATGCTGACAATGGGCATATTTGTCTTTTCCTGATCTTACAGGGAAAGTTTTCTGTCTTTTCCCATTGAGTATGATGGTAGTTGCAGGCTTTTCATCTATTCCCTTTCTAATGATGAGGAAGTTTACCCCTATTTCTATATTTAGAAGTGTTTTCATTAAGAAAGAATGCAGAATTTTGTCAAATCCCTTTTCTGGTTCAATTGAGATGATTATGTGGTTTTTCCCCTTTGATTAATTGATAGGGTGCAAAATATTAATTGAATTAATTAATTGTTAATTAAATTATATTATTTTATATTATATGTAATAAATATATAAAATAAAACTAAAATACAAAGTAGAAATAAAACTATCTTGCACACATTGTGTATAACTCTTTTAATGTGCTATTGGATTCAATTTTCAAACATTTTGTTGAGGATTTTTGCATCTATATTCATTAAAGGAATTGGTCTGTAATTCATTTCTTGTAGTATCTTTGACTGGCTTTGGTATTAGGGTGTTGTTGGCATCATAGAACGAGTTAGGTAGCTTTCCCTCCTCTTCAAATTTTGAAGAGTTTGAGTAGGATTGGTACAAATTCTTTCTTGAATGCTATGGAATTCATATGAGAAGCCATCTGATCCTGGCTTTTATTTTGGTGGACGTTTTTGATGGCTGATTCAATTCCTTTACCTGTGATTGTTTTGTTGAGGTCTTCCATTTCTTCTCGAGTTGATGTTGATTGTTCTTACTTTTCTAGGAATTCATCCATTTCATCTAAGTTGTCTAGTTTGTTAGTGTATAGTTGGTCATAGTATCCTCCCATTATGTCCTTTATTTCTGTGAGGTCAACAGTTATGTCCCCCTCCCATTTCTGATTTTATTTATTTACCCTATTTTTCTCTTTGTCAGCCTAGCTAAAAGCCCAGCAATTTTATTGATTTTCTCAAAGAAGCAACTTCTGGTTTTGTAGCTTCTCTCTATTGTTTTCATGTTCTCAATTTCATTTCTTTTCTGTTCTAATCTTTGTTATTTATTTCCTTATGTTTGCTTTAGGGTTAATTTGCTGTCCTTTCTGTAGTTCCTCCTGGTGAGCAGTTAATTCCTCAATTTTTGCTCTTTCTTTTTTTTTTAATATAGGCATTTAGCGCAATAAATTTTCCTCTCAGTACTGCCTTTGCTGCATCCCATGTTTTAATATGTTGTGTTTACATTTTCATTTGCCTCAAGATATTTACTGATTTCTCTGGTAACTTCTTCCTTGACCTACTTGTTTTTAAGAGTGTGTTTTTAGCTACATATATCTCTGTATTTTCCAGCCTTCTGCCTGTTAATGATTTCCAACTTCAGTCCATTATAATCTGAAAAGTGTTTTGTATAATTTCAATCTTTTTAAATTTATTGAGACTTGCTTTGTGACCCAACATGTGGTCTACCTTGGAGAATAATCCATGAGTTCTTGAGAAAAATGTATATCCTGCTGTTGTGGGGTGCAGTGTTCTGTAGATGTCTTATAACTCTAGTTCATTTATCATATTATTCAATACCTCTGTTTCCTTAATGATCCTCTGTCTAGATATTCAATCTTTTCATGAGAGTGTTGTATTGAAGTCTCCAACTATTATTGTAGAGGAATCAACTTTTCCCTCCAATGTTGTTGGTGTTTGCCTCATGTGTTTTGGGGCAATCTGGTTAAGTGCATAAATATTTATTATCATTATTTCCTCTTGATGAGTTTTCCCTTTTATTAATACATAATGCCATTCTTTATCTCTTTTAATTGTTTTACATTTGAAGTCTAATTTGTTAGATATTAGTATAGCTACCCCTTCTCTTTTCTGGTGGGTGTTTGTATGAAATATCTTTTCCCAGCCTTTCACTTTCAACCTGTTTGTCCTTGGGTGTAAAGTAAGTCTCTTGTAGATAGCATCTAGGGGAATCCTTTTTTTTATTATCAACTCTGCCAATCTTTGTCTTTTTGATTGGAGAGATTAGTCCATTAACATTTAATATTATTACTCTAAAGGCAGTACTTTCTTCAATCATTTTGTCTTTTGGATTTTATATGTCATATCTCATTATCTCATTTTTTTTGTCTCATTTTACCCTATTAGTTACCCTAATGATCTTCATATCCACACTCTTTTCCAACCTTTCTGTATTAGTTTGTTAAGCTGCTGGAATGCAATATAACAGAAATGGAAAGACTTTTAAAAAGGGAATTTAGTAAGATACAAGTTTACAGTTCTAGTGCCAGTAAAATGTCCAAACTAAGGCACCCACTCATGAAAGGCTGATGCCATCCAAAACACCTCTGTTAGCTGGAAAGACATGTGGCTAGCATCTGCTCATCCCTTGCTCCTGGGCTCTATTGCTTTCAGCCTGTTTCTTGTGGGAGTTCCTCACTCGGCATCTGTGGGCCTTCACTTAGCTCCTCTGGAACACAACTCTGGGTTCTGGCTTACTTATCATCTCATGGGAAGGCATATTGCAATGTCTGCTGGGCCCTGCATCTCCAAATGTCTGAGTCTTGTGTGGGCACTGTCATCTCTGAAGCAACAGTTCTCCAAGCATCTCTGTCATTTCTGAGGTTTCTCCAAAATGTTTCCCTTTTTAAAGATTCTAGTAAACTAGAATCAAATAAACATTGGTTCCTGCGGTACATAATATTTTCAAACCAAAATACACTCTCTCCTATCTTATCCTCTCTACCTGTAGTGCTCCCTTTTGTATTTCTTGTAGAACAGCTTTCTTGTTCATGAACTCCTTCAGTGTCTCTTTATCTGTAAATGTTTTAAACCCTCACTCACTTTTTTTTTTTTTTTTGGCATGGGCAGGCACTGGGAATCAAACCAGGTCTCCAGCATGACAGGCAAGAATTCTGCCACTGAGCCACTGTCACACTGTCCTCTCACTCATTTTTGAAGGAAAGTTTTGTTGGATATGGAATTCTTAGTAGGCAGTTTTTATTTTTCAGTATCTTAAATATATCATACCCTACCTTCTCATTTCCATGATTTCTGCTGAGAAAGACACACTTAGTCTTATCAAGCCTCCCTTGTATGTGATGGATCACTTTTCTCTTGCTGCTTTCAGATTCCTCTTTGTCTTTGGCATTTGACAATCTGATTAGTAAGTATCTTGGAGTAGGCCTATTTAGATCTATTCTGTTTGGATTGTACTGCACTTCTTAGACCTGTAGTTTTATGTCTTTCATAGGAGTTGGAAAATTTAGGGTGATTATTTCTTCCATTATTCTTTCTGCCTCTTTTCCCTTCTCTTCTCCTAATGAGACACCCATCACGTGTATTTATATGCTTCATGTTGTCATTCAATGCCTTGAACCCTGCTCATATTTTTCCATTCTTTTCCCTATTTGTTCTTTTGTGTGTAGGATTTCAGATGTTCTGTCCTCTAGTTCACTAATTCTCTTCAAATCTGCTGTCGTATGTCCCATTTTCTTTTTCTTTTCTTCTATTGTGCCTTTCATTCCCATAAGTTCTGCCATTTATTTTTGCAAGCTTTTGAGTTCTTCTCTTTGGTGACCCAACATGATCTTTACATCCTTATCTCCTTTGCCAGATTTTCCTTTAATTTATTGAATTGATTTAGAAGATTTGTTTGAATATCTTTAATTAGTTATTTCAACTTCTGTATCTCATTTGAAGTCCTAGTTTGTTCCTTTGACTGGCCCATATCTTTGTGCTTCCTAGTGTGGCTTGCTTTTTTTTTTTTTTTGCTGGCATCTAGGCATCTGATTTCTTTGACTATTTTATTCTGGAGATTGTTTTCTCTCTTTTGCCTAGGGTTTTCTTGTTGGTTGGTTGTTTTCTCTAATTGTTGCTTGACATTCAGTTCAACTTATTCTAGACCTCTATAATAGCTTTTGTTTAACTGATCAGAATTTTTCAGCTTTTGTTTTTCTGACTCTTGCCCTGCTTATGTGGAAATTTTTTAGATCACCCTTTTTATGTGTGTGCTGTTGTTTCATGCCCAGGAAAAAACTTCTTATTCCCTCTTCCTCCTCAGGGAATGTTGATTGGTGGTTTGTTTTGTCCTTTTTGTTGTTATTGTTTGCCTCTATATGTTTTCAACACACCTTTCATTACCTCTAGCAACCTTTACCTGGAGTTCTGGCTCTGAGAGGAGGGTCTCCCCAGATAGGATTAACCCCAATCACATTTTCACAGTCAGCAGAGGCCCTGGACTCATGAAGGAAGTGTATTCAATATCCAGGTTCCCTGGGAATGAAACCCAGCAGGGTACTAGCCTTTCTAGTGGAGCCTCTTAATTCTGTGTTTTTCTTGTCCTGCCCAGCAGATGATGTTTGTCAGTCCGCTGCTCCCCACAAGCTTAGAGGGGTACTGTGCCTTTAATTCTTAGCAGACCCTGTTTCTGCCAGGGGCATGGTTGAGGCAGAGGCTGAGGCTGAAGGTGGGCTTAAATTGCTTCTGTTTTCAGTTGTTGGGGTCTGAATTCTCTAAATGATAGTCACTGCTTGTGCTGGGTCTTGTCTCAACCCCATGTGGGGAGGTGAGGAGCTACTCTTCAGGGCCCCTGTCTCCTACAGGGTGACATCACATTACAGAACTCACAATAAGCCCCTCTTTTCCATCTGCCAGCAGCATGTTTGAAATAGGCTGGCTCTTTTTCTAGGTTGAAACTGATCCTGATATCCCAGCTGCTGGAGTCTAAATCCTCAGAATGAGAGTAGCCACTTGTGCTTGGTCCTGTCCCAACCCACTTTTTGGAGAGGATATACCATTTAGGAAGTATCTCCTTCATTGGATTAGTTACTTTGTCTCTTAGTCTGTCCTTATTTCCAGACTTGCCAAAGTCTGAGAATGCTTTCTGGTTTCTTTAATGGGCTGCTGAAAATAAGAAAGAAAGAAAGAAAAGAAATTCTTCTAATAATTGGTCTCTAGCCCCAGAAACTAGTCTTTGACAGCCAAAATGCCTACCATTTCATTTTTAACATCAAGAAATATTTAGGGTTCTTAGATATACCTTGGAGGTAAAGTGACTTACCAAGGTCATGAGAGATGTAAGATGCACAGACAAGACTTATTGTGAAGTTTTATAAATTTGAACCTCTCATTTTCTCATGGCATCATGTCATAATATAGTAAGATAGTTAAAATATTATTAATATAAATGTTTAAAGTGAAGACAATGAGTCTGACAGTCAAAATTAGTATAAAATAAGAGAAAGAAGTCCAAATGTAAGAGGTCAAAGAGGGATGGTAGAAAATCTAAACAAAATCATCTGTTGAATGATCAAGAATTAATATTCTATTTTCCTCATTCTGAAGCTATTTGAATATACAACCAAGATTTTCAGCTCCACTTGCCTGATTGCAGCAATGAATATACAGTCACTGTCTTTTTATGTATGAATCAATTCCTCTTTCTAAGAAAAAAAATCACATCAATTACTCCTGTTGTCTTTTTACTACATACTAGTAAGTTGTTACCCATTGTTCTAGTTGCTTATGCTGCTGGAATTCAATATACCAGAAATAGATTGGCTTTTATGAAGGAGATTCATTAGGCTACAAATGCACAGTTGTAAGGCCATAAAAATGTCCATTTAAGGCATCAACAGGATGCCTTCACTCAAGAAAGTCTATTCACATCTGGGGTTTCTCTCACATGGAAAGGCACATGGTGATGCCTGCTAGCCCTTCTCTCCTTTGTTGGTTTCCAAAATGGCTGTCTCAGCTCCTGTGGGTATTTTAGGCTGCTCCTGAGGCACTTTCCTTCTTTAAGCATCTATGGGTCCTCTCTTAGCTTCTTTGGGACAAATGCTGCATTTCATCTCTTAGCTTAGCATTTCCTGAGACATTTTCTTCAGAGTCATCTGTGTGTTTTTGTGGTTTCATCTCTCTCTCTCTCTCTCTCTTAAAGGACTCCAGTAAGTTGATTAAGATCCAACTTGAATGGACAGGATCACATCTCCATGGAAACAACCCAATCAAAGGGTTCCACCAAACAATATGTCTGTCCCCACAAGATTGAATTTAAAGAACATGGCTTTTCTGGGATATATAACAGTTTCAAACCAGTACATCCACTAAAATCAATCACCTGATGAAAGAATATTAAAATAGTACTATTAGGTAATGTTGGCCTCATAGAATGAGTTAGGTAGTACTTCCTCCTCTTAAATTTTTCAGAAAAGCTTGAATAGGATTGGTATTAATTCTTTTTGGAATTATCAGTAGAATTCACTTGTGAAGCCATCTGGCCCAGGACTTTTCTTTGCTGGGAGGTTTTTAATGACTGATTCAATCACCTTGCTTGTAATTCATCAATTGAAAACTTCTATTTCTTGTAGAATGAGTTCATATAGAATGAGTTTCTAGGAATTTTTCCATTTCATCTAGATTGTCTAATATGTTGGTATTCAATTTTTCATAGCATGCACTTATGATTTTTTTTTATTTCTTTGGGGTCTGTAGTAATGTACTCCTCTCATTTCTGATGTTATTTATTTGCATCTTCTGTCTTTTTACTTTGTCAGTTTAGCAAACAGTTTATCAATTTTATTTATCTTTTCAAAGATTCTACTTTTGGATTTGTTACTTCTCTCTATTGTTTTTTATTCTCAATTTCATTTATTTCTGCTCTGATCTTTGTTGTTTCTTTCCTCCTGTATGCTTTTGGGGTTAGTTTGTTATTCCTTTTCTAGTTCCTTGAGATGTACATTAAGATTTTTGCAGCTCATTTTTCTTTTTGGTTTAAGCATTTAGAGCTATAAAATTACCTCTCAGAACTACCTTCATTGCATCCCATAAATTTTGGTATAATGCATTCTTATTTTCATTCATCTCAAGATATTTACTGATTTCCCTTGCAATTTCTTCTTTAACCCACAAATTGTTTAAGAGAGTGTTATTCGACAAGCTATATTTGTCCAGGGATCCATCTGTTATTAATTTTCAGCTTCATTCTTTTACGGTCAGAAGAGATGCTGTTTGTGATTTCAATCTTTCTAAGTTGATTGAGACTTGTTTTGTGACCTAATATGTAGCCATACTGGAGAATGATCCATATGTACTTGTACTTGAGAAAAATATATATCCTACTGTTTGGAGGTGCATTGCTCTGCATATGTTTGGTCTGTTTCTTTATCATATTATTCAATTTTTCTGTTTCTTTACTGATCTTTTTCAATGTTCTATCTATTGATGAGAGTGATGTATTAAAGTCTCCAACTTCCAGTTTTATCAATGTTTGTCTCATGTATTTTGGGGCACTGTGGTAAGATGCATAAATAATTGATTGCCATTTCTTCTTGGTGGATTACCCCTTTTATTAATATGTAATTTCATTTGTTTCATAACAGCTTTTGACTTAAAGTCTATTTTGCCAATATTATTATAACTAAACCAGCTCTTTTTTGGTTACTATTTGCATGGAATAACTTTTTCTATCCTTTCACTTTCAATCCATTTGTGCCTTTGGGAATAAGGTGAGTCTCATATAAACCACATAGAGTTCAGTTATGCTTTTTTATTCATTCTGCAAACCTGTGTCATTTGATTGGAAGTTTAGTCCATTAGTATTCTGTGTTATTACTGTAAAGGCTGTACTTACTTCAACCATTTTGTCTTTTGGTTTTTATGTCATCTCTCTTTTTTTAATTTTTTTGGTCCCTCTTCCTTTATTGCAACCTCCTTTTTTGTATAGTTGAGCTTTTGTGCTGTGTTTGGCTGATCCCTTTCTCATTTCTGTTTTTAAATGAGATATTTTTCAAAATACCTTCTTTTTTGCTCACCCTGAGGTTATATTAGACAACTTACATCTATTACCTACTAATTTAAAAAGATACCAACTTGGCTTCAATAGCATACACACTCTCTGTTCCCATATCCCTCTGTTTTCCCTCTTTATGTTGCTTTTGTTCCACTTTACTGCTTTGTATACTGTATGTCTATTATAAGGAAATATGTTTTTTCTTGTTCAATTGTATTCTGATTATCTTTTTTTTTTTTTGTATATTGTATGGTGAGGTCACATTTCATTATTTTTCCATGTGAGTATCCCGTTATTGCAGCACCATTTGTTGAATTTTTGTTTGCTTGCTTGGCATTTTTTTTTTCTTTCCGTTAAGTGCATGGACTTGGAATCAAATCCAGTTCTCCTGCATAGCAGGAGAGAATTCTACTACTGAATTACCTTTGCATCCCCCAATTCTCATTTTCATTAAACAGTAGAGTTGTATATTGAGGATATAGTATATTGCATACATTACCCTTCTATATACCCTTACTGATGATCTCCATTTCTTTACACTCTCTCCAGTCTTTTTCTTTCAATCTGCAGGACTCCCTTTAGTAATTCTTATAGGGCAAGTCTCTTGTTGGTGAACTCTCTGAGGTTTTATCTGTGAATATTTTTTGAACTCCATCATTTTTGAAGGACAGTTGTGCAGTATAAAGACTTTTTACAGGCAATATGTTTTCTTTTTCAGTACCTTAAATATATCATACCACTGCCTTCTTATCTCCATGGTTTCTGATGACAAATTGACACCTGTCTTATTGAAGATCACTTGTATGTGATGAATCATTTTTCTCTTGCTCCTTTTAGAATACTATCTTTATCTTTGACATTTGATATGCTGATTCGTATGTGTCTTGGAGTAGGTCTATTAGGATTTATTCTGTTTGGAGTACATTGAGCTTCTTAAACATGTATATTTATGTCTTTTATAAGAACTGGGGAAATTTCAGCCACTGTTTCCTCAAATATTCTTTCTTTCCATTTTCCCTTTTCTTCTCCTTCTGGGTCACAAAAGTTTGTGCACTTCATACCATCATTCAAATCCCTAAGCTGCTCAATTTTTTATGTTCCTTTCTCTATTTGTTCTTCTGACTGTATCATTTTTATTCTTTTGTCTTCTACGTTACTGATTCTTTCTTCTGCCTGTTCAAATCTACTGTTTTATATAGATTATGCCTCTAGTATATTATGCCTCTAGTATATTATGCCTCTAGTATATTTTTTAATCTCTGCTATTGCATTTTTCATCCCCATAATTCTATTATGTTTCTTTTTATACTTTCAAATTCTTCTTTATTCTCACACATTGTTTCTTAATACCCCTTATCTTTTTATGCATATTTTCTTTCTTTACCTTGAATTGATGTAGGAGATTTTTTTTTAACATATTTGATTAGTTGTTACAACTTCTGAGTCTCTTAAGTTTGAATTTGTTACCTTGACTGAGCCATATCTTCTTCTTTCTTGGTATGGCTTATAATGTTTTGCTGGCATCTAGGATTCTAATAGTCTTGGTGAGTGTGCTGAGTTGAATATGTTATGTACCCCAGAAGAGACCATGTTCTTTTAATCCATTAATTTGGGGGTAGCCCTATTGTGGGTGGGGCTGTTTGATTAGGCTATTTCAACTGAGATGTGACTCAGCCCATTCAAGGTGGGTCTTAATCATTTACTGGAGTGCTTTGTGAAGAGGATAACAGTCAGTAAAAGCCCAGAGGACTTAGAGAAAAATGCCTCAGGAGAAACAATCAAGGACCCACAGGAGCTGAGGGAGAGAGCCATTGAAACCAGAACCCAGGAGAGAAGGACCAGCAGATATCACCATATCTTCCCATGTGACAGAGGAACCCCAGAGACCAGCAGCCTTTCTTTAGAGAAGGCATCTTTCTCTTGATGCTTTAATTTGGATATTTTCATGGCCTAAAAACTGTAAATTTGTAACCTAATAAATCCCCATTGGAAAAGCCAACACAATTCTGGTATATTCCATTCCTGTAGCTTTAGCAAACTGAAACAATGAATTAACTCTGAACATCTCTATTTCCCTCTTATCTACAGTTTAATTGTTGATTTGCTTTGTGTTAAGTTCTTCCCTGTGTTACCAGAGCTCTGCTGGCACCAGGTCCAGAGTACTGTCACAGGAAAGAATTCACAGATGAGAAAGTAGATTAGCAGCAAAAGTAACGTTTATTGAGAGGGTAGTACATGATGAAGAAAGATCACTGCAGGTGTGCCCAAGGGAGACACACATGCCCAATTAAACTAAGTTGGGTTTTAAATGTTGATTTCTTGCTATGCTGTTAAGCCAAAGCTATGTGTGGAAAATTCCAAATCCTCTCTCTTGTTTCACCCCTCCTTTCTTCCTCTTTTTGTTTGTTTCAGCCATTTCTGAGAAGTGGGCCAAAATCTCCAACATCTGAAGTTTGGTGCCTTTCAGTTAAGCTGTTTCCTATAGTATTCTAGCTTTTCTGCAGTCCTAAGGCTGACAACCCTTTTGCTCTGTGCCTAGACTGACTGATGGCCTTGGTCCCTCGTGACTTACTCTAGCCTGCCTCACTAGACTCTTAGTCTAATTTTAGACTAGCTTGTGTTTAACTGTTCAGATTTTCTCAGCGCTTCTTTATCAGATTCTTGTCCTGGATAGATGAGTACAATTTTTAAGATTGCAATTGTGTGCATTTGTTTCACCTCCAGAAATTTCCTTTCCTCTGTCCCTTCCCTGGGAATCTTGGTCTGTTATGTTTGTTTTTGTGCAGACTTTTCTCCCAAGCTTCTATGACTTTTTTATATTTGCTCCCTCACTTGGTGCCCTATTTTCCTTATACTTTTCCTTTCTGAGACCCATCCTATCTCACAGCACTTCAGTTTAGCCCTCCCCCCTTTTCCCCGTGAGACTTTTCTGCCTCTAACTTTTTCCCCAACAGGGCTTCACACCCAGGGAGGCATATGGGATCAATCCAGAAGCGTGGGTCACCTTGAAAGAGTTCGTTTTGCCTTTCGGTGCCCAGCTGGTCAAACTGGATTGAAAAGGGCATAACAGTTCTTACCAGCCTTTCTATTGTATTGCCTTCTTTTACTGCCTCTTGGGGCCTTCTTTTATGCAGCACTCCTTACTCGATTCTGTTCTGCCCTGGATTTCTGGGAACTTAGGCCCCTGTGCCTAGATATGCCTGTATATCCAATCCTGTAGTGTGAGTCACTCTACAGTCTCAGTCCATGGTGGGTGGGACTCAGGCTCTGCTGCCTCTGTGTGACTTTCAAGCTGCATTGGACTGGGTGAGGGAAAGGGGAATGGGGAACCTACAGCTGGGACAGAATTCTCGTACCTGAGAGGTTTCTGCTTCTTCAAAACAGCATTCATGGAGCCCTTCTCCTGTCTCTACTATCCTCCGGAATTCTGAGCAATTGGAATTTGTCTTTTTGTTTGCTAAATCTCTGGGGAGCCTTTTTCAAGGGATGTCTTATGTCTCCATGTTGATAATGTCACTCTGTAGACCATTATCTCTTATGAACAGATGCAAAAATTCTCAACAAGTCAAAGCAAAAAATAATTACACACTATACAACCAAGTGGAAATAATTCCAGATACACAAGCCAGGTTTAACATTTAAAATCAAATAATGAAATCCACCACATTGGCAGACTAAGGAAGAAAACTCATAGGATTATATCAATTGATATAGAAAACATCTTTGACAAAATCTCACATCTGTTTTTAATTTTAAAAACAAAAGCTCTCAATAAACCAGGAACAGAGGAAAGCTTCCTCAAATTGATAAAGAACATCTATAATAAACCTAAAGTTTACATCATACTTAATAGTAAGAAATATTTATAATTTAGATGATACCTCTCATATCACCTAAAAATACATGCCATCTGAGAAGATGCTTACAAACAGAACATTATATAAATATTCCTAAATGCTTGTGATACCATACTATCCTATGCTGATACATTCATTCATGTAACAGATATTTTGAAGAAATGAAAGAAGCAAAAAGGCTTAAAAGACAAAAACACAAAGGAAAAACTACAGCATGAATATAAGTTAAATAAGAAATAATCAGGATTGTTGGATTAAAGAAAAAGTAAATAGCAAGCAAATGGAGAGGGAACAATAAGAAAGAAACAAACTTGGAACTACATGTACAAAACTGATAATCTGGACCTGATAGATGATGCAATGAGGAATGTGGTGGAAGCCTTAGTTCTTTTTTCAGCTCTAATTGAACTGATTTTGAACATCTCAATTAATTTCACTGGTGCTCTGTGAATTGATGGAATTTTTCTAGGCCCTTCCAACTATAAACCTAAGGAAAACAATGAAAAGATTTCTTATATGCATGGAGCCCAACTCTCTGACGTATCATGGAGTCTAGAAAATCTTAGAGCCACAAATGGTGCCATGGCTCCCTGTGAGAGAGAGTCACATTTTGATAGTCAATTATGGAAAAAATCCAGATAACTAGTCTTGTATGAAAATAGAAAGTGACTGTTGAAGACTAAAATTTTTCTTAAGGGACTGGAGTGATACAAATGAAAACTAACAACCAGACAACTGTGAATATGATCTACTTTCACCAAAATGATAGCTCTGAAGACTTAATGACTTGGCAGACTATTGAAAATTCAGTTTAAATGGAAAGCTTCACTACTTTCTTCTCTTGTACTGATATCTCATTCACTTAAACCTTTAATTTAACTGCTATTTAGATAGTTTTATGCTAGCAAGTTGACAATTTAGTGGAGGTAATAAGTGGAATTCATTTTGGCCACTAACTACTTCCTAAAATTTTCCATATAGTTGCACCTTATTAAAACTGAAACTAAAGTTGTGTAAAAAATGCACATAAGAGTAAATTGCAGGATTCTTTGTGTCTCTCCTTTACTGAGAAAAGTTGGCTAAGGTGACATAAACAATGGTAGGAAGACACAATAGAGTTAGTTTTACCTAATTACTTTCATTACAAGTTTTAAATGAGAAACATGAGTGATTAAGCCATCATATAAAAATAATGTTATAAAAGTTGTCTCAAGAGCTTTCAACTCCAGTGGTGGGATGGTAGGGCTCCCCTCAGACTGAGCAGTGAGTTTTCTGCAATCAGTTAAGTGTAAGGGATGACAAGGTCTTCACAGAATTTAATATGCTAATGTAATATGTGGCTCAACAATATTTTAAATTGTATGCACACTATAAAATTAAAGAAATTCTCACTTTCTCCATATAATTTCAAGTTTTGAAAATGTTGGAGCGATGAAGAACATATGAAACAAAAGGAAGGCTGGATCCAAGAAATTGCATAGGAAATGGAGTGGGTAAAAGCAAAGCAATTCAATTTATTTTATAGAATTTCCAATAACCCTGATTTCTCTGACTTAGTAATTTCCAAGATACAGCTTTGTTTTATGTGCTGATTTGACTCTGTTGTATATTCTAGAAAACCCAAGTTCTTTAATCCTTATTCAATATTGCTGGGTGGGATCTTTTCTATTGTTTCCATCGAGATGTGACCCACCTGATTGTGGGTAGTAACTTTTGATTAGATGGTTTCCATGGAGATGTGTCTCTACCCATTCAAGGTGGGTTGCTTACTGGAATCCTTTAAGAGGGAACCATTTTGGAGAAAGCTGAAGAGCCAACAGAGCCCATACCCCCAGAGATCTTTGGAGATGAAGAAGGAAAATGCCCCCAGGTGAGCTTCATGAAAAAAGATGCATGCAGAGAAAACTAGCAGACGTCCCCATGTGCCTTCACAGCTGTGAGAAAAACCCTGCACTTCATTGGCCCCTTTCTTTGGAGTTCTTAAGGCATCTTCTCTGGAAACCCTAGTTTGGACATTTTCATGGCCTTAGAACAATAAAATTGCAACTTAATAAATTTCCTTCGTAAAAGCCATTCCATTTTTGGTATATTGCATTCTGGCTACTTTAGCAAACTAAACTATTTGAATTATGTCACCTAGGGTGAAAAGAATCAGTTCACATGGAAAATAAACCTTTCAAGTGTATGGACTCACAAAAAACAGAATGATCAAGTAAGACAGTATCTTATCTAAGATTCATGGCAGAATTTCCAACACTACTTGATTCAACTTTATACCATAAAACACTTGAATCAGACTCTTTTAATTTTAGCCTCAAGAGCTTTTCTGTAGTTTTTCAAATGTCAAGAAGATGCAGTGCAACCAGTTAACATAAAGACGACCAACTACTTCAACTCTTGGGTCCTCTTCTGCTTCCTGCAGCCTCAGAAACTTTTATTTTTCACTTTGCACAAGGGTTTTACATAGGGATTACACTCATCTCTTCAGATAACACCCTTATACAGAAAATGGAACTTAACAGGAATTGTGGTAAAAGAGTGATCACCTTTATTATGTATAGGTTTTATACTTCTCAGAGTTTCACATCAAATAATATTAGTATGCAAATAAGCAATATTAAAACCTGGCGTATATATATCACTAAAGTGTCTACAAAAAATTTTCATGGACAATACATTATTTCAGCTTCCCAATAACTTCACAAGCTATTATAATGCTCACTTAACTAGTAGCCCATTAATTAATCACCTTGATTATTGAGAACATGATCAAGTTTGTGGAAAGAAGCAAAAAATGAAATTTTAATTTGCTCATATCAAGGTCTGAAAAGATCATATAATAAAATTTGTGCTGCTTTATTCTAAGAGAGCCCTCAGTTTTACACTGAGCCTGCCTAGCCTTACCTTAGGCATAATTCTGAGAAAATTAGGCACAGTTGATTAGAAAAAACATTTAGAAGAGGTATAGGGAAAGGGAACAATATGCTATTGATGGTCACATAAGGAAAGTAAGAAGTGGCCTGACATTTGAAAAAGTAACACATTATTTTAATATTAAAGCATATTGGGAGCTCAAAATGGGATCATTTATTAAAGGCACAAATGCCTCTGAATTAGTTTATCAAGTACAGATATCGATTGTAGTTATTCACATTTATTGAAACATACACTTCCAAGCATTTTATATACATTAGCATTTATTACTTACCAGACACTATGACGTGGGACTATTGGTATCCCCTTTTTACAGATGAGAAACAGGGAATTTGAGTAATTTGTTCAACTTACACAGCCAGCAAGGATTCCTACACAGGCAGTCTACCTCCAGAGAGATGCTTTTAACTATTTTATTCTAATCAATATGATGACCTTGCATGACCAAGAATCAAAGCCATAAACAAAATATGTGGTTTTAGAAAGCAGAGAAATGGATGACACATTTTTTAAGAAACATTTTCTTCAAAAAATATTTTCATATTTTTAGTTTGTTTTTAAGCTCCTAAATTTGCTATCTGGGGGAAAAAATACTTCAAAAATATCCCATTCCTCAATAATAGTTGCTTTAAATTTTTCATTTAATTTTAAAGTTCTGGCTACTATGGCTCACCTATCCTTCTGGGAGGCTAAAATGCTGGAAGAACCAAAATGAGAAAATATCTTTGCCATTTCATTAAAGGGAGAAAGGGAGAAAATAATAAGCAACTCAGACTAATAGGTATCATTGTGTTCTCTATCCCAGGGTTTAGTGGTGGAGAGTCTTCCCTGATCCATAGAAGGCTGGATTGCTGCAGGTTCTGCTAAGAGTTAAAGTCTGTACCCAGTCCTTCACCGTACTTGGAGATATGATTCGAATTCAGGAGTAAACAGCTGTATCAACCCTTTGGCCTGGAGAGCCCAATTTAAGCTAGTATGACCCCCTTGCACTCACAACATATATTGATGTGGATTATAAAGTTGGCATTGCTAGGGAGTTGAACCCTGGACACCAAGTTCCCAGGCTTACAAGTTGTCTTTGATGGCAGACACAGAACAGTGGGTTTGGACTAGGAGCACTTCAGTGACAACCAGTGCAGACTAAAGACCAGGAGTCTTCAGAATCTGAAAGGTCCCTGGATGTCTAAACTGGGGAACTCAAAAAGTGGCAAACGGACTGTCAGGTTAGCAGAACCAGAATTGAAGAATCAATTTAATTTAAAAAGCAATAATAATATAACATGAGATTTCTATATTCTACACCTATAAGCAGGGCAGGACTCATAAGTGTGTTAAATCTTCAGTTGCATGGGGTCCTGTACTCAATTAGGTCCTGTGCTCCACCCCCTGCATTGCCACGTTGAAACTCTTAACGTTTTTGAACAAGAGGCCCTGCATTTTCATTTTGCAGTGGATCCGCAAATTATGCAGCTAGATCTGTTGCTGAGTGTGCAAAGTTTAACTCACACTCACTACACAGTGTTTTGCATTCGGACATCTCCACTGCACATGAATCGAAACTTACCTATAGTAAGTAGTCACTACGATTTAGGGCTGAATTAAACTCTCACACCACATTCTTAAAGGCAATTTTTTTTTTTGTTTCACAATTTAACAATCTTATTTATCAGGGTGAGTTTTAGAACACAAAGCCTTCCAGGAAAAGTAGGTTAAAAAAAAATCCTTGTAGAATTGTATATTTTAAAGCCAAGGAATAATTGAATCCCTGCGGACTAAACAATATCACTTCACAGCCTGCACAATGTGGAAGACTAAAAGCTTTCAATTAGACTTTTACTCAATAGGGGAGGAAAAAATAATTTAAAAGACTCAGGGCTAAAGCTGAATTGTTAGTTTTAACTTTGAACACAATGAAGAAACAATTTGACTAAATTAGTTTAGCTGTGTATTCATTAGCCTTTAATAGAAATGTGAATGCAAACTGACTCCAGGTTATTGTACTTAGAGCCAGCTTTTTAATTAGTGATTGGCAAAATGTTTATCTAGTTTATTGTTGGAATGTTGAACCATTTACACAACAGGACTGTTGTAAACCTTTGTGTAATCTTAATTGGATCTTTCAGGAGAACAAGATTTCATGTACATGAAAATCACAAACTATAGTAATAAAGTTAGCTAATTTGTATCAAACTTGGCACTTAAAAAGAAAAGTTGTGCTGTGTGGCTCAGTGATGTGGAGAAATGGTTAACATCTATTTAAAGTTAGTTAACTGTGATGCACAGTTGACCTTTGGCAAAACTTGATTATCACTGGCTGTGAAGTTAGACCTGATTTCCAGGTGGTAAGTGAATTTCTAGTTCTGTAATATTAGGTTCATTAATCGGCCTCTCTAAGCCTCAGTTTTCTCAGTGTTTAAAGGGGGATTATAAATGGACCTTGTGAGTCTGGTGAGTGTGAAAGCCCCATCACAGGTGCTCAATAAGTAGTCGTCGTCATCATCATCATCATCATCACCATAATCATCAGCAGCATCAACAATTATTTTTTATATTTTTAAATTAAATAGCTATTTTTAACATTTCTTAATTGTGAAAAATAACATTTATACAAAAAAGCAATAAATCTCCAAGTACATTTTAACTAAATTCAAGACCTTCTGAATTAGATGAAACTAGTCACATGTTACAAAATTCAAAATGTACAAAAGGTATACAGAGAAGAGTAGTCGCCATTCAGCACAATAATGTGTCATATTATGTGCACTGCTCGACAGGCTAATAAGTAGACATGATTATATAATAGTATGATTTATCCTAAAGATTATTCTATATCATCACCTATAAGGCTTTCTTGTCCTTTTTAATGGTTTGCATGGCTGTACCATAATTAAAATAAGTAATGCCTTAATGTTGGGAATTGAGGTTATTTCCACTCTTTTGCAGTTGTGAATGTCACTTCAGTAAATCTTTATGTATGGATTATTTTGCACCTGCATAGGTACAGCTATAGGACAAATTTCTAGAAACAGTGTTGGTGGTGAAAGGGTATTGTATTTTTTAAATAGATGTTACAAATTGCCCTCCACAGAATTGTACCCGTTTACATTCCTACCAATAAATATGACTGCCTGCTTCCTATACCCTTATCAACAGTATATCAACGGTTTTTAGCCTTTATCAATCTTATACATGAAAATTTTCTGATTATAGTTTAAAAATTTGCTTTTCTCTTATTGTGCATGAAGTTTAGACACTTTTTATATGTTTAAGAGTAAATAATTTGTATTCTCCCTTTATACAGCTTCATGGTCTCATCTTACATTGACTGGGTTGTTAGTCTTTTTCTGAAATTTATTTTTAGGGAAAGTATGTATTTTTCCATATATATATATATATTCTAAATATAAATATATATTTAGAAAACCTATCCTTTGCTAATTGTGTTTAATTTTCCCCCATTTCATCCATACATATTTATTTTATTTTTAGGAAGTTCAACATTCTTCCTTTTATAGCTTAAGTGTTTCATATCATCCTTCTATAATTATCTTCTCCAAGCGTATTCTAAAAAATCTTTCACAATTTCCTCTAGTATTTTTATGCTTTCACTTTTTCATTTAAATCTTTGAATTTATTTTCATGATCCTTGTAGAGGTTCCAAAACTATTTGCTGAATATTTACTTCGCATCATGTATTAAAATCATTTAATAAATTGTGTCTATTTCTAGACTTTCAAGTCCCATTTTTCTATTTATGCAGGGAATTCTGTAGTTTTTATAATGTTGCATTATCTATAACATAACTAATTCATTATTACTATTTTTTTTCACATGAACTATAGATTCAGATTATTCAGTTCTAAAATCATTCTTGGTATTTTTATTGATATTGAATTACAATTTCAGATTAAATTAGACAAAAAAATCTTATTGTCTTTCATCTAAGAATAGGAATACATTTTTCTTCTCTCAGCTACATTTTTGGGTGTCTTATTGGTACTTTAGAACTTATTGCTATTTATTATACTTTTATCTGTTATTTAATCTTTTTCTCAATTAAATTTTCTAAGTGGTTTTTGTTTAACTTCACAAAAAGACAATTGATTTTGTATGTTAATTTTATATAAAAACAACCTTCATCAACATTTCTGATTCTTTCGCTAGTTGGAAATAATTTTAATTTGATTCTTTTATTGTTCCGATTCAAATTCAGAGGGGTCAGAAACAAATTCAGAGGGATCAGGTACATAAAGCTAGCTGCTTTAGGGTGTTTTGTAGGCACAACAGAAACTTTCAGCAAATGACCACTTATACAGCACAAAGAGTTTAAAAGAGCAGGGGAAGAGATCCCACCATGCTGGTCTCCCAGGGAGGCCAACTGCATGGCTCAGGATAGGTGGATGGCAGCTGCGCCTGCCCCACTTCCAACTGGAAAGGAGATGCAAGTCTGTGCTACCCAAGGGACCCCTGTCACTGACAGTTCCTGCCCTGATAAGCAGCTGGAACTGCTTGTTCCCAGTTTCTAGGTTTAAGTTACGGATAAGCCTTTTCATTAGACCTAATGTTTCCCAGAGGCTGCTGGAATGGAAACCTACTGAAGCATCTGCACACAATAGAAAAGGAGTGGTAGGGGGGTAGGCAGGGGCTGGGAGATAGCAATTAGGTGTGTCCCCGACTGCCCCAGCAGATTGATGCCTTCAGAACTATGCTATGTAATAGTGCTCATAGTGGACATCATTACTTAAATGGACACGTAAATTATTTCACTGGTTTGGGGTTGAGATAGGTATATTTTATGAAGTTAAAACATCTATCCAATTCTACTATATTAAAAAAATAAATACTGAATTTTATGCAATTTTTAATTATCTTTACAAATGATCCTATGATTTTCTCACTAGGGTTATTCATTTATTGAATTTTACTGAATCATTCTTATGTAACAATGCTAACAATGGATATTTTATTCAAGACCCTAAAGTGAGACAGAGCAGCTAGAAGAGTGAGGTGTAAGACAGATCACTCAGCAGAACATGCAAAAAGTTTATGGCTTGGAACTAGCTATGCTATCTTAAAATTCTCATTTACATCAATTATGTAACAGGTTCAGGAAAAAGGATTTAGGAGACCCTCAATCTTTACAGCAAGTCATGAAAGAAGTACTTTAAGAAAACACACTCAAAGACTTAATATATTGTCCCTTATAGCTGTGAACTTTGAAGAATCAGTGATTGAGTCCCACCTGAGAAATCTAAAA
Organism: Myrmecophaga tridactyla; assembly: GCA_004026745.1. Lineage (NCBI taxonomy): Eukaryota > Metazoa > Chordata > Mammalia > Pilosa > Myrmecophagidae > Myrmecophaga > Myrmecophaga tridactyla. Next base: position 222 of record PVIY010007884.1, on the reverse strand, counting down.
GTCAAGAAAGGGCTGGCTATCTGCTGAAAGAAAAGTCAAAGGAAAGGTAGCTGCATTCCCATAGCTGGTAAGAACAAAAGAAGCCTGAGAGGCACAGACAGGGAGACAGGGGCTAGGAAGTAAGCTGAGCTATGTTCCTTGAATGTGCTACCCTCACCAGTGCATAAAGGCTTTGGGGCTTACCTCTGTACTGAGGCTATACCCACCTCCAGGCCATACAGC
>PVIY010007883.1:0-79704 GCA_004026745.1 Myrmecophaga tridactyla | reverse complement strand
TTCTCTATTATCGTTTTATTTCTTTTTCTGATGTCTTTTTATTTCTTTCTCTAAATCGATGCAAATGTTCTAAGAAATGATGAATATGCAACTATGTGATAATATTAAGAATTACTGATTGTATATGTAGAATGGAATGATATATTAATGTTCTTTTGTTAAGTTTTTTAATTAATAAAAAAGTTTAAAAAAAAAAGACCAATACTACCTGATTTAAAAACTTACTATAAAGTTGCTTTAATCAAGACAGTATCATATCAGTGTAAGAATATATAAATAGATATGTGGAGTACAATGTGGAGTCCAGACATAGACCCATACGTGTATGGCCAGCTGATTTTCAACAAATGTGTCAAGATTATTCAACAGGAAAACTAATGTTTTCAACCAAATGGGTCTGGAAAAATTGGACAAATGCATGGGGAAAAATGCTATGTCCATCACAAAAAATTATTTGAGATGGATACTAGGCCTAAACAAAGGCTAAAACTATAAATATTCTAGAAGAAAATATAAAAGAATATTTTTGTGGCCGTGGAGTACGCAAATATTTTTTAGACAAGACACAAAAACCCTAAACCTCACAGAAAAAAATAATAAATTGGATGTCATCAAAATTTTTAAAAGCCACTGTTAAGAAAATAAATGGGCAAACCAAAAACTGGGAAAAATATTCCCAATATATACATCTGACAAAAGATAGGAATCTAGAATATAAAAATCAAAAGTAGAAAGATAAATAATCCAATAAAAATGGGTAAACTGTATGGGAGTGGTCAATAAACATTAAAAAGTGCCCAACATCATTCGTCATCAGGGACATGCTAATTAAAGCCACAGGGAAATTCTGTTTCACACTAACTAAAATGGCTAAAATTAAAAGGACTAAAGCACCAAATATTGACAAGCATATGGAACAAATAAAAGTAGCATTCATTGCATAAAATGGTACAAACATTTTGGAAAACTGTTTATATTTTCTTATAAAGATACCAATTTTACCTAAGATTCAGCAGTTCTACTCCTTAGTATTTATGCAAGAGTAATAAAAACCTACATCCACAAAAAGCTTGCACAAGTATATTTGCAGCAACTTTATTCATGATAAGTACAAACTGAAAACAACCTAAATGTCCATCCATAGCAGAACCATGAAGAATTTGTGGTATATTCATATAATAGAATGCTACTCAGTGAGAAAAAAGAATGAACTATGGATTCATGCAACAACATGCATGAATCTTTTAAACATGATAAGCAGAGAAGCTAGAAACTAAAGAAAGTGTACTATATTATTCATTTATGTGATGTTCAAATACAGACAAAGAGTATCATATTATGATAGATTACAATAGAATCTTAGAGATTGACTAGAAATAGGAACATGGGAATATTCAGGGGTGATGAAAATTTCATTGTTTTGAATGGGGAGGTGGTTCCATGGATGGACACACTCATCAAAATTCACTGAATTATTAATTTAAGATCTGTGCCTTTCACAAATAAAAATCTGAAATAGATAGATCTGTCAGAGTAATTTTGCTTTATGCCCCAACAAGAACCTTTTGCATTCATTGGCAACTTCTTTCCCACTTTGGTGGCCATTACTCCAGACCCTTTGTCAAAATGAACTACATAATTTTCAGGGCCAATTTTTAAATAAAACATGGGGCCCCATTTTCAAAAGCATTAAGGATTTCACGATGGCAACAACAGGGTATTGAACCAAACACCAGCCCTTCTGAGCGTAGGTTGCCTGCCCATGAGGCAGATCCTGCCCTTTGTTCATAGTCATTTTCCATGTCAAGTGAACAAGTTCTGTACCTTCTACCCCCTAAATGTCTCCTGAAACTCTCTCCTCCAGCCATTCCTGTTGTCATCGCCTTAGTTAGCATCTTCTCTACTTTATCACCTAGATTTCTGCATGAGCCACTTAAGTGGCCCACCTACCTACTCTTGTATGCCCCCCTCCAGTTCATTCTCCATACCATTGCTGGAGAGATCTTTCTAAATTGCTTATCTAAACTTATCATTCATCCACTCACAATCTTTCACACCTATACATTTAAACTCCTTAGTTTACCTCACCAAACTATGGTACCTGTGGGACCTGAAGGACTTCACAAGCCCCTAAATCAAACTCTTGATGGTCCCCACCCACTCCTAACCTACTCTTCCCTTACTGTTTCCATCTTACTCAAAGACAGTATCACTCACCCAGTAGCTCAGGCCAAAAACGTTGTAGTCCTTCCCAACTCTTCTCTTTCTCTTACACTCTACTTCAAATCTGTAGGCAAATCCATCCCAAGCCTAACCACTTCTCACTTCTCTCCACCACCCAAATCTAAGCCAGCATCAATTCCCAGTAGCTTTGTGAATAGATTTCCTGCTTCCTCCCTTAACCCTACTGTAAGTCTACTTTCCACACAGGTTTCAAGTGCTCCTTGTAAAGGTTCAGTCTAGTCCCACTTTTCCAATGGCTTCTCATCACCATCAGGATAAATATCTAGATCCAAAGTCCTTATTAGCATCACAAGGCCCTGTGTGATCTGGCTACTGGCTACTTCTCCAATCTTATTGTCCACCATTCCCCATTGCTCAGTGCATTTCAGCAACACTGGTATTGGCTGTGCCCTCTGCGTGGAATACATTTGCTCCAACTGTATCCAGGGCTTTCTCCCAAACCTCATTCAGACTATGTTCAAATGCATCCTTTTCAGAAAGGGCTTCCCTGGCAACCCTGTCTAAAATAAGACTCCTTATGAAGCTCTGTCCCTTACCAGGCTTTCTTTTTCTTTACAGCACTTAACACTACCTGACATTTTATTGTTTAAGTATTTCTTCATTATCTTTTTTTCTCTCTACAGCATAAGCGTCATGAAAACAGGGATTTTGTCTGTTTTGTTTATTGCCATGTCATTTGTCTTTGTTTCCTGGGGCTGCCGCAACAAAGTACCACAAACAGGGTGACTCAAAACAACATAAATTTATTGTCTCATAGTTCTGGAAACTAGAACTCCAAAATCATGGTGTCTGCAGGGCCATTCTCCATCAGAAACCTATAGGGAAGTGTCTTTTCTTGACTCTCCCAGCTTCTGGCCTTTGCTTGCTATTCCTTGGCTTTAGCTGCAGCACTTCCATCTCTGCCTCAATGGTCAAATAACATTCTCTCCTGTGTGTTTGTCTAGCTCCAAATTTTCCTCTCCTTACGAGGACACTGTTCTAGTTTGCTAGTTGCTGGAATGCAAAATACCAGAAATGGAATGGCTTTTAAAAGGGGAATTTAATAAGTTACTAGTTTACAGTTCTAAGGCTGAGAAAATTTCCCAATTAAAACAAGTCTATAGAAATGTCCAATCTAAGGCATCCAGGGAGAAATACCTTGGTTCAAGAAGGCTGATGAAGTTCAGGGTTTCTCTCTCAAGTGAGAAGGCATGTGGCGAACAGGGTCAGGGTTTCTCTCTCATCTGGAAAGGCATGTGGCAAACATGGCATCATCTGCTAGCTTTCTCTCCTGGCTTCCTTTCGTGAAGCTCCCTGGGAGGCGTTTTCCTTCTTCATCTCCAAAGGTTGCTGGCTGGTAGACTCTCTACTTCCCGTGGCGATGTCATTCTCTGCTCTCTTAGAAATCTCCTCTTCTCCAAAATGTTTCCTCTTTTATAGGATTCCAGTAAACTAATCAAGACCCACCTAATCCATTTTAACAACCACTGTTGATCACTCAAGATCACATCAAGGTGGAGACGATCTAATTACAGTTTCAAACATACAGTACTGAATAGGGATTAGAAGAAATGGTTGCCTTTACAGAATGGGATTAGGATTAAAATATGGCTTTTCTAGGGTACGTACATTCTTTCAAACCAGCACAGACACCAGTCATATTGGACTAGGGCCCACCCTAATCCAGTTTTGCCTCATCTTTATGAATCAAATTTTCAAGGACCCTGTTATCAAGCAAAGTCACATTCATGGGACCAGAGATTAAGACTTGAATATATCTTTTGGGGAAACAAAATTCAACCCATAATGCCATTAATGCCTGACACCATAGTAGATGCTCAATAAATGCTTTTGGACTGAATGTTGTTTCATGCTGCTTTGCTTTCATATTGTTGTCTCCATCACATGGACTTTCCTGAAGTTTCCCCCGATGTTTTCCTCCTCTAAACTGATAAGAGATTCTTGCCCTTTGTCCTTTATTGGCGACCTGGTGCATTCCTGTTTATAACTTCCATCTCATGCTATTGTAATTGTTAGTTATGTTTCTTCTACCAGACTGTGAACTCCTTGAGATAAATGATATAGATCAATGTTTTCATTCCTACTTTTCTTGAATTATTTTGACCAATCTAAAATTTGCACTATTGTAGATACTGTTAAAATTATTACTTTTATTAGCTGCTATGTTTTGAGTGTTTATTTTATAAAAGATTCAGTATATGTATTTTCATGCAATATTTTAATTATTCTTCATAGCATATATTTGAGCATTATTCCATTTTTTCAGAGGTAAAACCAAGGTTCAGAGTGTCAATAACTTGCCCAAAATCACAGAGCTGGTAAGTGTGATTTGAACCCAGGTCTGTTGATGGTAACGCTTATGCTTCAGAACATTATGCTATATTGGGGGCTTTTAAAATGCTATCAATGCAAGAAAATTCTTTCAATGATTCAATGCATCATTGAGATGAAATGAAATTTTCATTTATTAACTGTATACTATGTGCCTGAATTCCATGGGCTGCCAGGGGTATGGTAAAAACCAAAGTGGACAAAAATCCTTAACCTAGTAAAAACGCTTGGCCTAATAAAAACCCTTGACCTAACAGATTGACACACTAGAAGATGAGAGAGATAAAACTCATAAAAGTAAATAAAGTAAATGTTATGTTAGAAAAATTTTAGAATTCAAGCAGAGAAGAAAATAAGAAGGTGACTTTTAAATAAAATCTACAAGAAAACCGAAAAGAATTGAAAGTGGGTGTTCAAAAAGAACCTATACACAAATGTTCATAGAAGCACTATTCATGATAGCCAAAATGAAGAAACAACTCAAATGTCTCTCAACAGATGAATGGATACATAAAAGGTGGTCTGTCCATATGGTGGAACACTATTTATCCACAAAAAAGGAATAGAGTTCTGATACATGCTACAGCCTAGATGAAACTTGAAAACAGCATGCTCAGTGAAAGCTGCCAGTCACAAAAGCAGAACTATTGTATGATTCCATTTATATGATGTACTCAGATTAGGTAAATCCATAAAAACAAAAAGTAAAATTGGGGTTCCAAAGGCTTGGAGGAGAAGGAATGAGGACTGACGGTCTAATAGATACAGGATTTTCTTTGAGGGTGATGAAAATGTTCTGGAATTAGACAAAGGTGATGGTTGCACAACATTGTGGATGTAATAAATGCCACTGATCTGTACACTTAAAAATGGTTAAAGTAATAAGTTTTATATGTACTTTATTACACCACCACCACCACCCCTCAAAAAAGGAAGTGAATGAAAGAGTCAAGCAGACATCTGGGAGAAGAGCCTTCCAGACAGGGGTCCTGAGAAAGGAACATGCCTAACCTGTTTGTGGGAAAACACAGTGGTTTCTCCAGCTGGAGCAGAAAGGGAAAAGGGGAAGAGCAGTCGATGAGAGATGTGTGTTTTACTCTTGAGTGAGTCGGGGAGGAATTAGAGGATTTGGGCATATGAGTGACATGACCTGAGTTAGGCTTCCACAGAATCACTGTGGTTGAGAAGGCTGAAGGGGACCATGGTGGAAGCAGCGTGAGTAGGCAGGAGGCCATCACAATTATCCAAGAGAGAGCTGGTGATGGCTGAGACCAAGGCTGTGACAGTAAGGGATGGTGAGAAATGACTGAATTCTGGATACATTTGGAAGAAAGGGCTGCCAGGATTTGCTGACAGATTGGCTGTAGGGTATGAGAGAGATAATGTAGTCAAGGATGGAATGGTTTATGACCTACATAATTGGAAAAGTAGATTTGCAATCCTTGAAATGAGGAAACTGCAGGAGGAGCAGGTTAGGGGAAGTGGTTAACGTGCTGAGCTTAGTTTTGGACATTTTGACTTGAGGTGTTCATTAGATATCCAATTAGAGATGATGAGCAGGCAGCTTACTGCCTGGGTCTGGAGAAAAGTTAGCAGAGCTCAAAAGTCCAAGTTCTCATATAACCTGACCAACCAGTATATTTAGGTAGTCCTGAAAACTATCTTGGGATCCTGCGTTGGAGGAACTTCTTAAAAAATTTATTTTGAACACCCAACTCTATGTTGAGTTACTAGAATAATAGGTATGAGCAATTCTATATTGAATTATCAGATCAATGCATTCTGTGTCATCCTAATAAATTTAGATGGAAATAGGTACGGTAGACAGCAATTAAGGCACATTAGAGCCAGCCGTAGAATGCTGAGAAGAGATTTCTCAGCAAGAGTAGCTTTCTCAGATACAGGCATCTCAGAAAATGATTAGAACATTTTCTTGGTTACCTTTATTCACCAAAATATGGTTCCTAAAATCTTATCAGAGAACTTACGTAAGGCAACTTGTAACACTATTTTTTCATGCAATATCTAGGTTAGTTAAACCCTCAGATTTTGCAACTACAGAAAACCCTGGAGGATTTGTGAGGCTGCGCCAAGATTTCTAAAATTCCTGTGTGTGCATGGGTAATCAGAGCTGTGGTTATTTTAATTCAATAAAGGACAATTATAGAAAGTTATCAAAGGGTCTAAGACTCTCAGAAGGAAGCGCTTATACAATTTCTTTTCTCAGGGAGCCATGCTTCAGGGAACCAGTTGAGGAATCTAGTCAGAAGGTTTTTATGAGTATTTGAACTTTTGCCTTAGAGTCTACAATTCTCTGAGCATGAAAGTAGAACACATTATGTTGAACTAAGAGGATTATTTTAATGCTATATAAATGAACATTTTAGTTAATAAACATTGTGCACTGGTGAGAAGAGCTTTAATTCCAAGGTCTCAGTCAAAGTATTGGAACGCCCTTAGCTCTCAAATCACAGCCCAAAGAATGCCACTTCTGGTCATAAAAGCAATATTTGCATATTGAAGAGATTTCATGAAGCATAACAAAATCAGAAGGAAAAAAATTACTCATAATTCCTCGTTCAGTTTTACTCATATCATCATAGCTGAAATCATCTCATGTCTTCCTTTTTTTTCCTGTCAGCATATCGTAAACATTCTTCTGTATTTAAAATTCTTGGCCAACTACTTTTTCCTTAAATATTTCCCTATTGGTTGATATTCAAGTTGTTTCCAGTTATTGTTTCTTTATGCAATAACGGTAATGCTGTGGTGACCATCTCTCTGGATTAATATCTTACCTGTTTCAGATTAAATTCTTAGGCTGCTATTCAAAAGCAGTATTACTGCCTCAATTAACATGGACATTTGCAGGATCCTCCATCAGATCGCTTTCCAAAATCTTTGTACCAACTTACCATTTTATTAGTGCCCTAGGAAGGCCTCTTCCACCATACCTTTAATGGTATTGGGCAGTCTCAGGATCTTTGCCAATTTAGTAGGTCAGAAACAGTATTTCTATTGGATCTGCCCCTTAGAAATTAGTGATTTCACTAAGTTATTTATTTAAGTGGACATTTTGAAATTTGGAATATTTTTTATCCTGAGTTGAAAAATAAATAAAAAAGCTTTGCCTGCCTCAATTAGCTTTCATGCTCTCAATTATAAAAGTTGGTTAAGGTTCTGCTCAGAATGCAGCCCACACTTTGATGTGGCTGCTGGTTGTAGTTGGTGAGGAGGAAAAGATGCAAGAGTTTGGTTTTAGTTCTTTTCATCAGAAACTTTTAGAAGACTAGTTTGAAACACTCCTATAGTGGAGGCCAAGTATTGCTGAAATTTTCTAAAATAATCAGAACAGCCTCAGTCTGAATCCTATGACCGGCTGCTTCAGTTCTGTCTCAGTTCTCATGAAATTATTAAATTGGGTGATTGTTCCCTTGGCTTGGTTAGAGGTCCTGGCATTCACTCCGTATTCTCTGGGGCATGTTTTCTATATGTCATTTGGCAGATAGCTAGACCTTTCTTAAGCATACAAATCTTAGGGATTCAAAAACATTAATTTGTTCTTCCCTTATTCCCTCAGCTCTCTGTAGTACAAAAAGAATAATCTAAGAGTGGGGTAAATCACACTGGCTCACGTGGCCCAGTTAGTAGCAGCCATTTATTAATTGGATTTTCTTGTTTTAATGAAAGGGATACACAGGGGAAAGTAAGAAGGGATATGGGGTGGAAAATAGATGGATAAGGAGAGTGAGAGAAACAGAGTCATAGAGAGAGGAACAGAATGGAGCAGAATCAACGAAAAAGGCACACAGAAAAACAGATGTCTGTGTGTCTGTGTGTGTATGTGTGTGAGAGAGAGAGAAACTAGTATGTAACAAAGGATTTAACTTTTAAATATGCATTACTGCTATCCCAAAATATACCTTTGCCTGGAAGGCCCCTGCAGGTTCATTTCAGCACCCGGAAAGGCTGGCCTGATTTGCATGGACTCTCAGAGGCTGCCTGCAGTCCCTGCCTGGGAGTCTGTCTTGTAGATGATTTCCTCCAGCAAATAGCTGCTTCTGCGTGACAGGACAGGACATGAGGCATCCAGCTATTGAGCTGATGATTCCATTACATAATTCTGGAAGAAGTAAGTAACCATAGAATAGAATTCAAAGTGAGGGAGGTAAATCCACAGAGAAGATAATGATAGAGAGTGTTTACACTCTTTAGATAACTAGAAAGCCTTAGGGAATCCTAGGGAAATGAATAATTACTAATGAGAAATTAGGATATTTTAGGCAATGAGTCCAGAAGGCTTTAAGATTGTTCTTTGGCGGGGTGTCTCCCTAAAGTCCTTCATGGAGGAGGACCTACTTGCCAGCCTCTTCAGCTTTCAAGGTAAGAGACGTGCTATAACAGGACCCCAAGGAACAAAATGACTTCAGATGTTGCTGCAGAGCATGCGGATTGCTGCTTCCAAGGAGAACAGGTAAGCAGCCTGCTCTGTCGCAAGCTGTAGGTAGATAGGCAAGCCTGGGACTCGCCCTCAACTCCTCCAACTTCCTAATAATTTCCATAGGAATAGACTGTGCAAGGTCACAATAAAATCTCTGCTTGTTGGTGTTTAATGAAATTAACCAGGCTCAGAGGAAGGTCAGTATGCTCTGGGTTTCCTGAAAAGGAGCTCTTTCAGGGTGAAATGTGTGGTTGTTTCTTTTTCTTCACAGGTTTGATCCAATCTTTTAATCACCCTTGAGATTCCCCGGCTTCAGGGTGTGTTGGTCCGTGCCTTGTTCAGCAGGTGGAGCTCTATGACTATGCAGGAAATGACATGTGTTGGCCAGAAGAATTTTTTTTAATTATTTTTTGTTGGGAAGAGGTCATACATTTGGGGGTGGAGCTGGGGGGCATCAAACACGATAGCATACGGCAGATATGTTCTTGTGGGATTTTCTTAGTACATTGCTTCCAATAGTGTGCAACCACAGAAAGAGTTTATGGTAAGCATTTTCCTTTTCACTATGACTGGTATCCCTTGCTAGAATTCCTGGACAATTAAGTTTGGTTGCTGGGGGTGGGGTGGATTTATTAATGTTATTAGCAAACTTAGTACTGGCAATGACTGCAATTTGCCAAGTGAGCAGTTGGAGTGCACTGTTTAAGAACCACTTGAGCTTTTTTCTTCCTTTGTTCGTTAGGTCTCAAGACTCTAGCTCTGTTCATTGATGTTCTCTTTCTCAAAGCCAAACTTTTAAAAGATTTTTGCTTTCTTGAGGAGGTCATTTTCCCCAGACACTGCAAATTTGCCATGAACTGTGATAAAAATACTTAGACAAAAGTGCCTATAAGAAATGTTATAATGAAAATGTAGACATCCGTATTATCTTCTCCTGTACTCCTACACTTAATGCTGATAACTCTTCAAGAAACACTTGAAATAGACATCAATGCCTTGATACCATTCCAGTCCTGGAGTTTAATCTTAATTGATATTGATCAGCGGGTGGATGGGTGGATGGGTAGAAGGAAGGGTTGGATGCCTGGATAGATGAATTGAAATTTGGATGATCTTTGCTAGAATTTGACCATAGGACAGGGCTGTTATTCATCCTTGCAGAGAAGAACATAATGATTGTTTTTTTAGAGCTTACTAAGAAAAGCTAGCCAAAGTAAGTGTTGTTTCACTTCACTTATAACTTATATAACTTATAACATGCAATAGCATTTTTTTGTCTCTAAGGTTTGCGGACTTCTGAAATCATCAAAAATAATAGGCAAGCAGTACAATGCCATTTTTATTTCTTCAGCACTGCAGAAACAAGGAGGGAGATTTTAGGACTGTTATAAATGGGTTTTTATGACTTGCCTACAGAATATTTGCCAAGAATCACATACAACTAGACTGATGAAGTGTGGTGTTTTTTCAGTTGAACAAACATTAATTGAGAAACTATTATGTACCAGGAAGAGTACAAGACACTGGGGTTTTGAAAGTGAGTACATCCATTTCTGCCTCTGAGACTCATGCAATCCTGTGGGAAAGTGATGCATGACAGATCATTTGGGTACATTATACATACCCTCTATATCATATACTAGTGATATTGGATGAGGATTAGACTATAATTTTCTTCAAAGCAAGGGCTATCATCTTCATCTTTATTTTCTAGTACCTTGTCGAGTCTCGGGAAAACTATAGGGGCTCAATAAATAATATTGAATGAAACAATGGTGCCCATCCCAGAGGCCTCCTGAAGGAGATGATGATGATGCCTACAATGTCAAAAATAAGGATTTTTAAAGGATGATCATGATGATGTTGACTAATATTCATTGGGAGTGTTCTATTGCATTCTTTAAAATACTAATTCATGTTATCTTTACTAATCTCTGAAATAGATGCTATTATTTTGCTCATTATACAGTAGATGAAGTTGAGACACAGATTGATTGAAAATTTGCCCAAGATCAACTAGGTAATAAGCATTAGAAGCAAGATTCAAACCCAGCACTTCCCAAAAATTTGGAAGGGGCATCCCAGGCACAGGGAAAGGTAAGAACAAATGCAAAACAGTGAGAAATCAATGCTTGCAGAGATCTGCTCAGGAGATGAGTTGTATGCCATAGGAGGTCAGAAACCACTGAATTGTTTTAATCAAGGAAGTGACAGGGTTAGATCTGTGTTTTAGCTCGGTCCTTCTGGTTGCTGAGCAGAGACTAGTTGATGATAAGGTTGCACAGATGCAAAAGGATAAAGAAGAATTCACTAGGAGAAAGGTATGAATTGAGAGAAGGGTTTTGGCAACCAGGCAGAAGCATATGCAAAGGCTGGGAGATGGGAGAGTACAGCATGTTCAGTGAACCCAAAGCATTTTAGTCTGGTGTTCAGGTACATTCTATAAAGGTAATAGGAGGTGAGGGTAAGGAGGAATGAGGTTGGAGAGATAAACAGGGGCAGGATCAAAGAGTTCGGACACTATTCTGAAGAAATGGAGGCCCACTGAGGAGATTTTAGCCATGGGGCAAAGCGATCAGATTTATGTTTTAGAAGAATCCCACTGTTAGGTGGAAAACTGATTAGAAGCTGGAGAGGCGGTGGGCAAGGAAATGTGTTTGGAAGCCCTCACAATAATCTCAAGAGCTGATGGCAACCTGAAATAGGGTTACGGGACCTGAGAGATAGTTAGGAGATGGAATTAACAGGTTTGGGTGATTGATCATCAGGGCAGAAGATGTTGAGAAAAAGTGTTAAGTAGAGCCAGCATATTTCCCGGTTTGTCCACAACAGTCTGTATTGTACCAGAATAATTACTACAAGTGCTCCCTTCCACTCTCAAGAGTGCAAGGGGCATGTTAAATTATCTGATCGCTCTAATTGAAATGAAAGCTGTCTCACAGGATTCTGGTTTGAGCAACAGAATGGACTCCGTTCAGTGAGGTACGGAACGAAGAAGAAACAGGTATCAGAATGAAGTGGCGAGGATAAATTCTGCACGTGTTGGATTTAAGTGCCTGGGATTAGAGGACAAAGGTTGTCTCCACAATCATATTACATGTCAGGGGTAGAAATGCAGCTTTAGGAATTACTCATGTAAACTAGATGGTATTTCACCCAGGGGATGCCTTATGTCTGCTGTACCAGCTTAGGCAACACTTGTTTTTAGAACCAGGTGGTTGGGGGAAATTTGGAGAAAATCAATGAATCAAATATTTCCTGGGCTGGTTACTGGGAGGCATCTAAGCAGAGTGATTACACAACTGGTATGACTGGGATGACAGCTGGTGCCTGAGTGCACAGGGTCACCTTAACTTATAGAAGAATACGAGTCTTAGTTCCCATTATGAAAGAGTTCGTGTCTAGCTTGCGAGATACAACTACACATAAGAAACAATTAAAATGATATGGTGATATATTTATATATGCTAAGTTGGCAGTACAAACTAAGAGTGTTTTAGAATTTCAAAACAGGGAGAGAACACTGTGGGCTGGAATAGTGGCAGCCAATTGCTAACTTGGCACTGCATATTCCTAAGAAGTCTTTGGAAACAAGAGTAGATGGACCCCGATGAGCAATTCTTTTGTGTGAGTTTACATCAGCACATACGCTGCTATTTACTGTCTTGCCTCATCTCTGGACATCTCGTATGTATCAGCATTAATATTATTTCTTCTACTAACTATAGCTGGGGAGATCAAATGGAAAGCTTTAGGTAGGGGCTGGACTTTGACATTTGGGTACAGGCATTCCAAGCTTGGCAAACACAATTGGCAATGAGCAAAAAGAGTGGGCTGAAAACGAGTCTGGCATATATGAGAAACATTAAAGAAATTGGAAGGACTTGAAGGTTCACATTGAGCAACAACAGGAGGCAAGATTTAGATAGATCCACTTCTCTTTGCTGGAGCTCTCTTCTGCTCTACTTGGCAAACTTCTGCTAATCTTTTAAAATCCAGGTCAAATGTCACAGTATTATAAAGGTCTCTGTGATACCTCCAGGCAGTTAGGCAAGTCTCTTTATGTGCATCCAAGGCATTTGCTTATACCTTTTGCTATACCAAGAGGATCATATTGTTCTGAACTTGTAAACAAGAGTATGAGTTTTTTGGGACATAAGCTGTCTTTTTTTTCTGCATTCCTAGCCCCTTAGTAAGTGCACAAGCTATAGGAGGAATGGGATTAATATTAGCAGACGAAAGATTTAAGTGGTAGATAGGTAGAACTGAGCTCTTCTACCAAATTGGTTTACTAATGATCCTCTGGCATAGCTTCTGCCTTTACTCTCTCTCCCCACCCACATTACTAACCCCCTCAGTACAGCCCCTTCCTTCTCTCCTAATCCCTTGAAATTCTGCACTTTCTTTCAGATACAGTTCAAAGCCCACATCTTCTCTGCAGCCTTTCCTGATGTGGGCACATCCTTCCTTCTCTCAGGGATCCGAACCCATAATTCATACCCTGCTAAACCAGAATTTTCCCATTTTATAGACAGGGAGACTGGCACCTGCCCCTTTTTGGGGGAAGTTGGGCAATATGTGTTCTGTAGAATGAGAGCACAGCTCAATAAGATGCCAGTGAAAATGAGCCTCTGATCCGGAAGCTGCCTTTCCATTAACCAGGCAAAGATGAACGCAGTTGAACATTCCAAGTGATCCAATGCAGAGGTCTTCTGTGTGCAAAGCCACCCCTCTTCTCCTTAGGCTCTGCTCTTCCCCTAACCTGGTTATGTTTCAAAGTGACTGTGTATCAAAAGTCTTCCAACTCAAAACTCTGAGAATTGAATTCAAGTGCAATAGGTTATCAGAAGATAAAAAGGGGGCAGAGATTAGGCAATCAATACTTAAGGAGTACAGAATGCAGCATGTTTAATGAGGTTGATTGTAAGTGTTCAGAAATGGATAGCACCATACTATGTGATGGTAGCATAATACCATAAGTGTAAGTAACAAAGCTGAGTGTGAGTACAATTGAAAGATAAAGGCTAAGGTTGTGTATATCACCAGAGGGAAAGCTAGAGGATAAAAACTGGTACTATATAATATAGTGAATCCAAGAGTGGACAATTATGGTATTGTACAAATATTTGTACAAATATAAGAAAGTTCTTACATGAACTAGAGCAAATGTACATTATTATTACAAAGTGTTAACAATAGGGTGGTATATGAGCAAAATATAACTAATGCAAACTAAGGTCTATAGTTAAAAGTAACATTGTAATATTCTTTCATCAATTGTCATAAGGGCATTATACCAAAGCTAAATGTCAATAATAGGAGGATATAAATGGTATGGAATTTTTTTTCGGAAGAAATGACAATGTTATCCTTTTGACTGTTGTGTTGAATGCATAACTATGTGATTATACCAAAAGTCATTGATTGTACACTTAGGATGGATTGTATGGTGAATCTATAAAACTGTTTTTATTTTATTTTATTGTATGGTGTGTGAACAAATCTTCCAGCTCAGCCTTTATAGCTGCCTTGGTTTTCTGTGTTCTACTCTGTGATTGCGGTGGATCAGCCTCTGTCAAAGGAGAAGCATTGCTGTGGATTGAATTGTGTCCTTCCCCAAAGATATTCAAATTCTAGCTCCCTGTCCTGTGAAATTTAGAAATAGGATCTTTGAAGATATTTGTTAAAGGGAGGCCAAACTGGAGTAGGGTAGGCCCTAATCCAGTATTATTGGTGACCATATAAGGAAAGGAAATTTGGACACAGTCAATAGGGGACAAGCAGAAAGAAAAAGTCAGCCACATGACGGGGAACATAAGCAAAAGGACATCATGGCCAGCAAGCTACCTCACAACCCTATAGACTTCAAAAGGAACATGGCCCTGATGACATCTTGATTTCAGTCTTCCACCTTCCATAACTGTAATACAATATATTTCTTTTGTTTAAGCCAACTACTCTACGGTAATTTGTTACAGCAGCTGAGGCAAACTAAGACAAATATGTCTTCTTTCTTTCTCGATATTGCTGATCTTCTTGCCTAGTCTTCTAAGTACAGCCAAATATTAATAACAGCATTTTTTCCTTAGCAAGTCCTGAGCAGAGTGCTATATCAGGTGACTCCCAATAAAAGTTCTAGGACAAATAGTGAAAACACCCCAGTGCCTCCAACTGGCTGTCCTACCTGTAGTTAAACTAAAAAGGATTATCGTTGCTTTTGTCCCTTGGAGAGCTTTCACCGGCTTCAAAGTGGGCCAGTAGCTCCCAAAGCAGAAGAGGAAGCAAACCATATTTAAAGCAGTGTCAGCTTGTTTCTGTTTTAGCCATTTTAGCAAACTACTTGAAAAATGAGATCTTTTGGCCTAAACTCAGTTATGTCTCAGATGCAGTAACTGTGCCAAGATAATTCCAATTTTGCATCACCTCCCATTATTTAAAGCTGTGACTGAGGAAGTATCTGTGCAGGTCATTGAACAGAATGGCTTGAAATTTTGGTTCTTGTTTGTTTTTTGTTTTATTGGAAAGGGGAGGGGAAAGTGGGGTAAAATATATACGGCCAGTAAAGAAAGGAGAACAAAACAAATTCATTTATTTGCTTATATATTGAACAGGTATCTTTTGAGCACTTTGTACCAGAATCTATACCAGAGTCTAGAAATAAACACATAAAACCCAATTCTGCTTTTGAGAAGTTCATGGAATACAAATAAGTATAATCAAAATGAGAATTTCTGAAAGTATAAAGTGCCAAGTTATGTATGCAGGAATACTGATAATGGGTTATCATCCTCTATATTTATAGAGGAGGATTCATCTGAGCTGGAACTTAAAAAAACAAGTTAAGTGAGCCCAAAGTGAGCATTCTAGAGGACTTGGAAGACAGAAAGACATTTAAAGATTAGTAGTGTTCCAGGAGCAAGAAGTAAATGTAGGAAATAAGATGCTAGATTGGTGTCAGGACAGAAGTTGGGGCAGATTCAAAACCTACAACCTCCAGATGGGTCTCTGGACCAGAGAAGTCCTGAAACCTAGAGGGCCCAGCCTCTCCAGAACATTAGCTACTTCCATCTCCCTACCCCTTATTGTTGACAGACCCTTCCAACGTGCAAAAGTTAGAATGGACATAACCCGAATATCCATGAAGAGTAGGAGAAAGATCAAAGGTGATGGTGAAGTTATACAGAGAAAGTAGGGCCTAACAAATGAGTATGATTGCTGAATCATTATATTGATCTTTTAGTCTCTAGTATCTTAGCAGCTAGAAGTAAAAATCTAAAATTGTGGAATTGTAACCCATACAACTCTGAAATCTGTTCTGCAACTAATTGTTGTGATGTGCTTTGAGATTTATTGCTTTTTTGTATATATGTTATTTTTCACAAAAAAGAAAAAAATGGTGATAAAAAAAATATATATGTATATATATTCCTTCTGGCCTCCAATGTTCTAGGGCAGCTAGAAGGAAGAATCTGGGATGACAGATCCCACGACAAACTCTGGGATCTGTCCTGTAACTACTTGTTGAAGAGTGCTTTGAAAACTATTGTTTTTTTCTTTCTTTACTTTGTATATATGTTATATTATACTATAAATAGTTAAAATATGTATATATATATCTGAACTCTGAAAAAAAAAAGGGCCAGGTAACTATACCAAGGACAAGATTTATGTTGTAAGCACAGAGAGTTGTCAGAGATATCTAACAGGGAAGAAGTTCAGTGATATCTGGAGAGAATATCTAGAGAGATATTCCGCCTTAGACAGAGATTTACCCACAGCAATTGCATCATCTGTTTTAGAAAAGAACTCCAACTGTAATATGGAAGATTCTTCGCATGTGGGGACCACAGGCAAAGTTAGAAGCCTACGACAAATGGCAGGTGGGAGAGAGAATGAAAATCTGGACTGATGTAGTTGGCAGTGGGGAAGGAGAGGAGGGGAGCCATTTCTAGAGCTATATATATTTTTTGCATGGACAAGTACCGGGAATTGAACCTAGGTCTCTGGCATGGCAGGTAGGAATTTGCCACTGAGCCACTGTTACACCGCCCAAGAGCTATTTTGATGATGAAATTAAATGGACCCAGGTTGATTGAATTTAGTTTTGAAGGTGAAGGAGGAATCAAGGACATCCAACTTAGGTGACTGAACTACAATGGGAATAATAGGATACAAGAGGATCAGGTTTGGTTGAGAGAGAGGGAAGAGGAATGAGAAAGGAGAAGACAGAGTTTTTTTTTTAAAGAATTTTTATTGAGATATATGCACACACCATACAATCCATCCATCCATTTACAATCCAAGTAAATATATAAAATACTATATGTTTTAGTATAGTCATAGTTGGGTATTCATAACCACAATCAATTTTAGAACATTTTCATCACTCTGAAAAGAAAAACCCTGTATCCTTTAGCAGTCATCTCTCAATCCCTCTATCCTTCCCCAGCCATACACAACCACTAATCTAATTCTGTCTCTATAAATTAATTTATATTTGAATAATACTAAAAATTACTGTTAACTATAGTTCATAGTTTGCATTGGGTATATTTTTTCCCATATGCCACTCTATTATTAACACCTTATACTAGTGACATGTACTTGTTATAGTTCATGAAAGAATGTTCTTGTAAGTTTTGTTCTGAACATTGTTGATATGTCTACAGAGCATTTTGATCAGCTATCCACCAAATATGATGCCTGGTTTAAAACCCCAGACTGGAGGAATGAGAATATCCGGCAAACATGCAAGTTTCAAATATAGCTCCCTAGGTTATTTTGATAAGATCCTCTCAACTCATTCTGGTTAAAAACCACATAACTAGGTGAAGATGTCCAGTAGCTACTTGGAGATGTGGATATGGTACTCATGAGACAGTAAGGGCTGGAGATCATGATTTCACTCATCAGATTATAGGGAATGGTTGAAGCATGGAGTTTAAAGAGAGTAATAGGGACAGTCTTTAAAACAAAAAAAGATGATGATGAAATTTAGGCAATATCAATATTTGGAAATGAGCAGAGAAAAGTGGAACCTGTGAGCACATTTAGGAAGTAGACCTGAGAGAGCGAGGAAGGGAACTACGAGTGAGTTACATTGTCTAATCAAGGGAAGGAAAAGATTGAGGGTCAGAATATGCAAAAATTTTCAAGTTATGGGAAGGCAGGATATTTGATTTCCAATCTTATCATGAGTTACCAGAGTGAATATTATTTGTAGAACTGGGAGGGAGGAGTGAGAGTCACAACCAACCACCTGTGGGTTGAAAGTGAGAGCAAGGGGAGAGAGTTTAGACAAGGAAGGAGAGACAGTACTGTAGTGAGGAAGTAAGGATCAAGGGGCAGTTTATAGAATGGGAGACACATTGGTATGTTTACAGGCTTAGAAGAAAGCAGGCATATAAGGGAAAGGGTTAGAAATACGAGAAAGGTGGAGGGTGGCGGCGAAAGAGAGGGAGAGGGAAAAATCGATATTGAAAGCTCATAAAGCTCACTGCTAAACAGTGGAGCAATGTCCAAAAGCAATGGGAGGAGATAAGATCCAGATCATAGATATCACAATTAGCCTTGGAATAAGAGGATGCCACACTTGTTCCTCGGAGGTAGAAGGAAGACATAAAGGTGGGCAAAGCTTATGGAAGGAAAGAAGAGGAATTAGGAGTAGTGGAAGGCCACAGTTTTCTCGGTGAAAAAGAAAGGTAGTTCTGCAGGGGACAGGAAGGGAGGCAAGACTGCCAAGGAGTAGGATTGTTGAACTTGAAAACCCCTATATCTGTTATGGCAGTGATCAACATCATTACATAATCTTTTTCCTGTTGCACTCAGCAGCCCAATTAACTCAATTAGCCAGTTGAATTTAAAAAGGGATGGGAGTTATTGGCCTTGCCCTAATCAAGATGGCAAAGTGAGATCCACCAGGGCTTCTTCCCCCACAGAAACTTTGGACAGCCAGAAAGAGTGGGCATAAACATCTTTCTCTGGACTCCAGAAAACAATGAAAAGACTACAGGGACGGTGTGGGTGCTGAATCAGGAAAAGCCTTCTTAAAAGCAGTAGGTACTTCTGATTGACGAGGATGGCAGCACGAGATGCTCCAGGGTACCGTCCTCCTACAGAAACTTTTAGCATCTGGCAAAAACTTGCTGCACCATCTTCCTGGAAACACAGAAGCAGCTTGCAGACAGCTAAAGCAGTGAAAGAAATCATTAAGTCAAAGCAGCCTGGGGCAAAGGACTACTTGTATTGTCACACTATGGAACAACCCAGAGGGGGTGAAAGTCAATTTCAAAGGGAGTGGAGGGAGCATTCAGAGTCCTGTACATTGTAAGTTCCTAAGGCTGTAAGAAAATAAAAGCCATGGAGAAAAAGCAGGCCACACATAGGCTCAAGATAAGACAGAGAGGACCTCACGTTTCACATTCCCCTTGGGCTGATCTTGAGAAGAGGGCTAATCTCTAAAGATGATCACCAGCCACAGCACAGCCAATATGCAGACTGTAAAAGGTGATATTTGCTTTGGTTGGTTTGTTTTTGTTAGTTCCTGGCAAGGAAGGAAATCTCTGTCCTATCACTAGTTGGATATAAACTAAGGAACGGACAGCTCAGGGACCCAGAGGTAACACTTTAAAATATTAAAATGGGCAGTGTGCAGCAGAAGACTTCAAGACGTACAAAGAAGCAGGAAGTGATGGCTCATCCAAAGGAACAGCATAAAAGTCCAGAAAACATCAATGAAGAAGACCAGACTTTCGATATATTGGATGAAGACTAAAAAAAAAGATCCTCAATATGTTTAAGGAATTAAAAGAAAACACAAAGAAAGAACTAAAAGATATAATAACAACAGAAAATGAACAATATGAGAATCTCAATAAAGCAATAGAAAATTTTAAATGGAACCAAACAGAATTACTTGTGTTGAAGACCGCACTAACTGAAATGAAAAATTTCCCAGAGGATTTCAACAGCACATAGTACCTGGCAGAAGAAAGAATAAGTGATCACTCAAATAAAAAAATTGAAGCGATTCGGGCTAAGGTGTATAAAGCAAAAAGGATTTAAAAAGTGAACAGAGCCTAAGAGACCTCTGGAACCTATCCATCTATGCACTAAATGTATTATGGGAGTCCCAGAAGGATAAGAGGCAAGAAAGGGGCAGATAGAATATTCAAAGAAATAATGGCTGAGAACTTGCCAAATTTACGAAAGACATGAATATGCAAATCCAAGAAGCCCAACGAAATCAAATAGAATAAAATTCTAAGAAAACCACGCTCAGACACACAGTAGTCGAACTGTTGAATACTATGGACAAGGAAAGAGTTCTACAAGCTGCAAGAGAAAAGCAACAGGTTATGTATAAGGAAGTCCATTAAGATTAAGTTCCAATTTTTCAAAAGAAACCATGGGGGTTGGATGGTAGAGGGACAAAGTATTTAAAGTGCTGAAAGAAAACAACTGCACAACAAGAATTTTAAATCTGG
Source organism: Myrmecophaga tridactyla (assembly GCA_004026745.1). NCBI lineage: Eukaryota > Metazoa > Chordata > Mammalia > Pilosa > Myrmecophagidae > Myrmecophaga > Myrmecophaga tridactyla. Next base: position 59,202 of record PVIY010007883.1, on the reverse strand, counting down.
TGGGACTGTCTTTCAAATATCAGGGAGAGATTAAGACATTCCCAGTTAAACAAAAGCTGAGGGAGTTCATTACCACTAGACCTACCCTACAAGTAATGTTAAAGAGAGTTCTTCAGCCTGAGAGGAAAGGACACATGACAGTGAATCAAAATAGCATAAAGAAATAAAGACCTACAGTAAAGATAACTGTATGGGTAATTATAAATGCTAGTAGTATTATATTGTATCTTTTGACGTGTAACTGCATTTTTTACTTCTTACAAGTTCTAAAATGCAGGTGCATAAAAAATAATGATAAATCTTTAGTTTTGGACATATAAGATATAAAGGTATAATTTGTAACAAGTAAAACAAAAAAGGTGGTGGGGTGGAGGTGTATAGGAAAATTGTATTTGTATGCTATTATAGTTAAGTTGGTATCAAATTAAAAGTGATTGATATCAATGTAGGATGTTAAATGTAGCTCCAAGGTAACCACAGGAAAATGCATGAAAGATATATACAGAAAGACATAAGGAGGGATCCAAAGTGGTACAATACAAATAAAAGTAGGTGTTAAGGGAAGAATTGAGGGACAAAAAAGGTATAAGACATACAAAGACAAAATAGCAAAATAGCCGAAGAAAGTCCTGCATTATTAGTAATTATCTTAAATGTTAATGGTTAAACTCCCCAGTCAAAAGGCAGACATCGGAAGAATGATAAGAAAAAAAAAAGTATAACCCAGCTATGTGTTGTGTACAAGACTCTTACCTTAAGTTTAAATGCACAAGTAGGTTGATTAAAGGACGGAAAAAATGTACCATGCAAAGAGTAAAAAGGAGAGCTGCGGTAGCTATAGCTATATTAATATCAGCTAAAACAGACTTTAAGACAAAAACTGTTATGAGTGACAAAGGTCAGTATATTTGCTAAAGTGGTCAATTCAATAAGAAGACACAAAATTATAAAAATATATATGCACCTAGGGACAAAACACCAAAATATATGAAGAAAATATTGAAAAATCTTTGAAGGGAGAAATAGACATTAACTATAGAATTCAATTTAGCAGCTTAATAAGGAATGGAAAAGTTAGATAGAAGATCATAAGGAAATAGAAGACTTAAATAATACTTTAAACTAACTTGACCTAACAGGCCTATATAAAAAAATAAAATACGTTCTCCTCCAGTACTCATGGCTCATTCTCTAGGATAGTTCATTTATTAGGTCACAAAGTAAGTTTCAATAAATTAAATAAATTCTCCAACCACAATAAATCAATCTAGAAATCAGTAACTGAGAGAGAATTGGAAAATACTCAAATATGTAGGAATTAAACCACAAACTCCTAAATCAATTGTTCAGAGAAGAAAATCACAAGGAAAATTATGAATCCATGAGGTGAAAATGAAAATGAATACCAAAACTTATGGGATGCAGCAAAGGCGGTGCTGAGAGGGAAATTTAGAGCTCTCAATGCTTATATTAAAAAAGAAAGATCTCAGAATTCTCACCTGCCATGCCAGAGATCCAGGTTTGATTTCCAGAGCCTGCCCATCCCTCCAAAAAAGAAAGATCTCAAAAACAAGCAAAAGGAAGGAAATAGCAAAGATTAGGATGGTGATAAGTGAAATAGAGAATAAAAAATGGTGGAGAGAATCGACAAAAACAAAAGTTAGTTCATTGAACAGATATTTTTTAAACCCACAAACTTTTAAATAGTCTGACAAACAGAAAAAGAGAGAGGACACAAATAACTAAAATCAGAAATGAAAGCGGGGAAACTACTACCAAGAATTACTGCCAGAAATAAAAAGGATTATAAGGAGGAAACTATAACCAACTCTATACCAGCAAATTAGATAACTTAGATAAAATGGAGAAATCCCTAGAAACACAAACCACCTATACTGACTAAGAAGAAATGGATCTCAACAGAGCAATAAATCATGAAGAGATTTAATGAGTAATTACAAACTTTCCAACATGAAGCAACCCAAATGTCCATCAACCAATGAAAGGATACATAAAACATGGTATGTATATATACACAACACACACACACACACACACACACACACACACAGGATAATTCAGATAATTCATAAAAAAGTAAGGAATTTCTGATACATGCCATTACATGATGAAGCTTGGAAATATCATGTTGAGAGAAATAAGCCAGACACAAAAGGACAAATATCATGTGAATTCCACAATGTTAAATAATTAGAATAAGCAAAGTCATAGAGTCAGAATCTAGAATATAGGTTACAGGAGGATGCTGTGGAGGTAGGGAATGGAGAGGTAATGCTTAAATTGTACAGAGTTTTTACTTAGGTTGATTGTAAAGTTCTGGTAAGGGATGGTGTAAATGGTAGGACAACATTGTAAACATAATGAACAGAACTGAATTATATATTTGAATGTGGTTAAAAGGGGAAATTTTAAAACCTAAACATTTTTTTAAAGTAGGACTGTGTAACACAGTGAACCCTACTGTAAACAATGGACTGTAGTGATAGTACAATTATAAAAAAGTTCTTTCATGAATTACAACAATGTACCATACTATCGAAGAAAGTTAATAACAGGATGGTATTTTGGGAACTCTGATTTTATGCATGAATTTTCTGTAAGCCTATATTTTCTCTATTAAAAATAAAAATAAAAATCTAACTTCCAACAATGAAAAGTCCAAGACCAGATAACATCACAGGTGAATTTCACCAAACAATCGAAGAAGAATTAGCACCTGTCCTGCTCAAAATAGTCCAAAAACTTGAAGAGAAGTCAACACTCCCTGACTCGTTCTATGAGATCAGCATTACCCTAATACCTAAGCCAGATAAAGATACTACAAGAAAGGAAAACAAAACTGCAGATCAATATCCTTTAGAATAGCTGGGCGGCTGCCGTGGCTCAGCAGGCAGAGCTCCAACCTGCCGTGCTGGAGGTCTGGAGTTCGATCCCTGGTGCCTCCTGCCCATATGCAAATTAAAAATATATATATATATATCCTTTAGAATAGAGATGCAAAAGGATGCAAACTGAATCCAAGAACACATTACACATACACCATGATTTGGGGTTTATCCCAGGTTTGCAAGGGTAGTTCAATATCAGAAAATCAGTTAATTTAATATGCTATCTTAACAGAATAATGGGAAAAAACTACATGATCATCAAAATTGATGCAGAAAAGGCATTTCATAAAATACAGCATGACTTCCTGATAAAAACATGTAGAAAACTAGGAATAGAAACTATTAAGTGCATATGTGAAAAACCTACTGCTAACATCATACTCAATGGTGATAGACTGAAAGCTTTTCCATTAAGATCAGGAACAAGGAAAGTATGCCTACTGTCACCACTGTTATTCAACATTGTACTGGAAGTTCTAGCCAGAGAAATTAGGCAAGAAAAATAAATAAAATGAATCCAAATTGGAAAAAAGTAAAACTTTCCTGTTTGTGGATAACATGATCCTATATAAAGAAAATCCTCAAAAAGATCCATTACAAAGCTGCTAGAACTAATAAAATCAGCAGAGTTGCAGGGTATAGGATCAACATGCAAAAATCAGTGGTATTTCTATACATTAATAATGAACAATCTGAAGAAGAAATCAAGAAAAAACTCCATTTATAATAGGAACTAAGAGAATGAAATATCTAGGAATAAATCTAACCAGTGATGTAAAGGACTTGTACACAGAAAAAACTACAAATTACTAAAAGAAATCAAAGAAGATCTAAATAAATGGAAGGACATTCCATGTTCGTGGATTGGAGGACTAAATATCGTTAAAGTGTCAATTCTGCCCAAAGCAATAAAAAGATTAAATGCAATCCCAATCAAAATTCTAACTGCATTCTTTACAGAAATGTAAAATCCAACCATCAAATTTATGTGGAAGCATAAGGGGTCCCAAAAAGCCAGAGCCATCTTGAAAAGGAAGAACAAAATTGGAGAATTTTCACTTCCTGATTTTAAAACTTACTACAATGCCACAGTAATAAAAATGCATGTTACTGGCAGAAATAGAGACCTACAGAATTCAGTTGAGAGTTCAAAAATCAATCCACCTATTTATGGCTAACTGATTACTGACAAGTGTGCCAAGTCCACTCAGTGGGGAAGGAATATGTCCTTCAATGAATGATGTTAAGATAACTGGATGTCCGTATGCAAAATAATGAAAGTGAATGCCTACCTCATATCAGATGCAAAAATCTGCTCAAAATGGATCAAAGACCTAAATACAAGAACCAGAACTATGAAACTCCTACGAGAAAACTTAGGGAAATATCTTCAGGACCACGTATTAGATGATGGTTTCCAGATTTTACACCCAAAGCATGAGTGGCAATAGAAACAATAGATAAATGGGACTTCATCAAAATTAAAAATTTTTGTACATCAAAGGATTTTATCATGAAAATAAAAAGATCACCTACAGAATAGGAGAAAATATTTGGAAACCACATATCTGGTAAGAATTTAACATCCAGAATATGTAAAGAAGGCCTACAACTTAACAACAAAAAGACTAATAACCCAATTTAAAAATGGGCGAAAGACTTAAATAGACATTTTTCCAAAGAAGATACAGAAATGGCCAAAAAGCACATAAAAGATGTTCAACATCATTAGCCATTAGAGTAAAGAAAAACAAAACCACAATGGGATACCATGTCACACCACTAAAATGTCTATTGTTAAAAAGAAAATAAATGTTGGATAACAGGAACACTCATTTCATTGTTGGTGGGAGTGTAAAATGGTATAGCTGCTATGGAAAACAGCTCACTGGTTCCTTGAAAATTTATGTATAGAATTACCATATGAACTGGCAATCCCACTTCGAGGAATATACCCAAAAGAATTGAAAGTGGAGACAAACGCATATTTCATAGCAATAGTCATGGCAGCATTATTCAAAATTGCCAAAAGATGGAAGCAACCCTAGGGTCTATCAGCCAATGAATAGATAAACAAAATGTAGTATATCCATACAATAGAACATTACTCAGCTGTAAAAAGGAATTAAGTTCTGATATATGTGACAACATGGATGAGGCATGAGGGCATCATGTTGAATAAAATAATCAGAACACAGAAGGACAAATATTATATGAACTCACTGATATGAAATAATTAGAATAAGCAAATTCAGAAACTAGAATACAGGTTATCAGGGGCTGGGATGGGGGTAGCAAATGGGGAGTTGAGGCTTAAATTGTACAGAGTTCCTACTTGGGGTGATGGAAGAGTTTTGGTAAGGGATGGTGCTGAGGATAACATAACATCGTGAATGTAATTAGGAGTACTGAATTCTATAATTGAATGTGACTAAAAGGGGAAATTTTATGTTGTATATATGCTACTAGAATAATTTTTGCTTTGAAAAATCCATAGGACTGTACAAAACAGAATGTGAATCTTCATGTAAACCAAGGACTATAATTATTAGGAGAATTATAATACTCTCTCATCAGTTTTAACAATTGTATCACACTAACACAAGGTGTTAATAATAATGGAGGTTATTTGGGAACTGCATTTGCTGCATGATTTTTCTATAAATCTACAACTTTTCTAATAAAAAAAAAGTGGTAGAGTCAGGTGACATCCTGGCTGGCTCCTCCTTCATCTCCCACTGGCTTAATACAGAGTAGACTGTGTTCCCAGTGCGGATTCCTGGTCCCAGTTCCAGTGGGAACAGAGTGGCCCCTGTGCATATGCTGAGAACATGTATGTCTGGCCCAATCTATCTGGTGGTGACTTGAGAGACTTGCCTGTATATAGAAGGCAGCTCAGAGAGCCTTTCTATAGAATACTACTCTCCCAGTCAATTTATACTGCCTTGGGATTGCTGTGGTAGGACACAAAGTGTAGTGTCTGGAATCATAAGGAAACTTCTAAAGAAGAGGGGATCTTTGTAATCAATTAAACAAGGAATTCCTAGTGCCAGACACACATGATGTGGAAAGTATCTGGGAGGTCCCTACACTTTGGCCTGAATGTATTCTCAGACACCCCATTGTTTGGATAAACCCTGAAGGAGAGCACTTGACCAGGTCAATCTGCAAAGGCTTGGAAGGATGGTTTCTCTTTTTCCTCCTTTTTTTTTTTTTTTTTTAGTTATCTCCTGGTATTCAAGGAAAACTTGGTTATAATACTTGCTGGGTAAAAGCTTAAGGAACAGATGCTTCAGAGTCTAAATTTCAGTGGTAACACATTAAAATATCAAAATGTACAGGTTTCAACAAAATGTTAAAATACATACAATGAATAGGAAGCAATGGCCCAGGTAAAAGTGAAAATTAAAGCATTAGAAACCATCAATGAGGAGAACCAGACCTGGGACATACTGGACAAACACTTAAAAAAAAGTGGTCCTAAATCTGCTCAAAGAGCTAAAAAATGCATGGAGAAAGAACTAAAAAAAAAATCAGGAAAATGATAGATGAACACAAACAATATCAAATAGAGGTGGAAATTATGAAAAGGAACCAAACAGAGTTAAAGACCACAGTAACAGAAATTACAAATTCACTAGAGGGGTGAATTCAACCAGCAGCAGGTTGAAGCTGGCAGAAGAAAGAGTCAGTAAACTTGAAGATAAGACTATTGAAATCTTTTAGTCTGAGGAACAGAAAGTAGAAAATCAACAGAGCCTGAGAAACCTGTGGGACACCATGAAACATACCGATATACTCATTGTGGGATTGCCAGGAGAAGAAAGAGTGAAAGGGGCAGAGAGAATATTCAAGGAAATAATGGCTGAAAACTTCCCAAGTTTAATGGAAGACTTGAATATTCACATCCAAGATGTTCAACAAACTCCAAACAGGATAAACCCAAATAGAACAGACTGTCAAATGCCAAAGATAAAGAGGGAATTCTGAAAGCTACAAGAGGGAAGCAATGTGTAACATTCAAGGGACCTTCATAAAGATTAAGTGCTAAATTCTCATCAGAAACCCTGGAGGCAAGAAGACAATGGGATGGCATATTTAAAGTGCTGAAGGCAAAAAATTACCACACAAGAGTTTTATATCTGGCAAAGCTACTGTTAAAAAATGAGAGCAAGATGAAGATATTCTCAGAGAAACAAAAGCTGAAGGAGTTTGTTACCATTAGATCAGTCCTACAAGAAATGCTAAAAAGAGTTCTGCAGATTGAAAGAAAAGGGCAATAGACAGTAGGTTGAAGCCACATGAAAAATAAAGATCTCCAGTGAGGAAAACAACAGGAGTAAATGTAAATGCCAGTATTTTGTACTTTTGGTTTGTAACTCTACTGTCTACTTCCTTGATTGTAAAGGCAAATAAACAGAATGTACTGACAAATCACTAGCTTTGGGCTTACAATATATAAACATGTAATTTGTGCTAAGAACTATGTAAAGGTGAGTCCAGAGGGGTATAGAAGTGTAGTTTATACTATTGAAGTGAAGTAGGTTTTAAAGTAAACAAATTGTTATAGATTTAGGGTGTTGAATTTAAGCCAATAGTAACAACAAAAAATATGTCAGAGATTAAACAAGTTTATAGTCAGAAATTAGAGCACAAGTTTCCAGTGGTGGGGAACAGGGAAAATGAGAATTAAAGCATAATGAGTATAGGGCTCCTGTTTGGGGAGACGGGAAAGTTTTAGTAATGGAAAGTGATGAGGTTATGGCAATAGTGTATGATTAATCCCATTGAATGGTATCCTTGGGCATGATTGAGATAGGAATGTTTTATTGTATATATATATATTCCCACTCTAAAAATAAAATGTAACTAAAGAGACAGTGACAATTACATGGGCTGCATGATCCTGGATGGGGTCCAGAAAGGAAGGTGAAGAGGCTCAGAGACATTACTGGGATATATGAAAACATGGCAGGATAGACTGTAAGCTTCATATCAGTCTTAAATTTCTTAAACCTGATAACTACACTTAAAATTGTTATGTGGGCGAATGTCTTTATTCTTAGGAAATGAACGTGGTAATATTAAGTGTTCAAGGAGCACGATGTCAATAACTCACAGTTCAATAGTCATAAAATGCGTTGATAAATAGATGATAGAAAGAAAGGGAAACAGAAAGAGAAAGAACAAATGTGGAACAATTTGAAATTGGGGGATCTGGGCATCTGGGAGATTAGAGGTATGTTGGAGTTCTCTGTTTTTGTAGCTATCCTGTAAGTTTGAATGCACTTTTTTTTAAGTAAAAAAAACAAAACAAAAAGCACAAACAGGGTTGGGCTTGATAGGTCTTCGACAGGTGTGAAGAAGGACAGAGCAGAAAAGGATTTGTGGATCATCTCTCTGAATTGGGAAAGAAGTAAAGTCAGGAGGGGCTCAGACTGGGAATCCAGACAGTACCAGTGGGATGAGTAGGACAGAGGAATTTTATAGATTGAGGTCTTCAATTAATATTTATTAAGCCTGGCTAAGAATAAGACATAGTACCAGATTTTTACTGAATATAGTTCTCACATACTGTCCAGTAGAACAGGCAGTTGAGAGGTGTGACTATCTAAGAGGCCCCCTGTAGCTATACCCACCTCCTGCCTTGTCTTTCTTCTTGTTTAATGGAAGAAGCGTCCCTGCTCCTTTCAAAGGCCAAATCTCCAATTTGTGCTCTGGATTCCAACTCTTGCCTTCTCAAGAACGTTGCTCCAGAAAAATTTTTTTCTTCTGCCTCCTTAGTTTCTACCTATCTATTGGATTATTTCCATGAGTATATGAACATGGTTTTGATATATCTCATATATTAAAATTTTTTAAAAAACTTCCTTGATTTCTCTGTCCCATTCCTCTGCTCCTCTGCACAGCAAAAACTCTCTAAAAGAGTTGCTTATTCTCACCATTTCCACTTTTGTTATTTTTTTATCTCCAAAATCAAGCTTCCACCTTTATGGTTCCAATGAAACTGCTCTTGTCAGTCAATGATGACTTCCATTTTGCAAAATCCAATATTCTGTGTGTAAGCATAATCTTATCTGGTTGCTCTTCAGCATTCAACACTGTTGACCACTTCTTCCTTTCTAAAATCCTTTATTCTCTTGGCTTCCAACACACCACATGTCCTGGTGTTCTCCTGCTTATCTGGACCACTTTCTCAATCTCCTTTTGCAAATTCCTACTTCCCTACCCACTTGATCTCTAATTACTGGAATATCCCAGAATTGATCCTTCTCTCTCTTCTCCTCTTTCTTTATGCTCTCTTCCTAGGCGCTCTCATCCAGTCCCATGACTTCAATACTATCTATGGGAAATGTATATTTCCAGACACATGCCAGCTATGATTTCCACACTGAGCTCCAACTGCTTAATTGACTCTTCATTTGGATTTCTTATAGACTTCTTGGACAGAACTTTTGAAACTCTTCCTAAACCTGTGCTTCTCCCAACCCTATCACCTTCATTGAAGAAAATGGAACTACCACTCACCCTGCTGGTCAAATACCAAGAATTTTACTTTCTTTCCCTCACTTCCAAACTGTAATTAATTAAAAATTCATTCTTAATCAAATCATTCTTCCTTGTGTCTACTACCCAAGGTTAACTGTCAACTAGTCCTCTGGATTAGTCTCCCCTTTCCCCTCCCTCTCATTGATTGCTAGTATTTCCATCTACCCAAAATATTTTAACCTTTGTTCCCCCTATTATTTGTTCATTTTTTTATCCATATGTTTTACTCATCTGTCCATACCCTAGATAAAGGTATAGAATGCTCTTTTTGAAAGAAAACAAATCAGATCATTTCACTGCTTACTTAAACCATTGTTGGCTTCCAATTATCCTGATTATTTGATAGAATAAAATCCATGTTCCTTACCATGCCCTTAAAAACCGTATGGGATTCAACCCCTGCTTACATCTTGGAGCTTATCGTGATCCTCTTTACTCACTCTACTTCAGCCACACTGGCCTCGTTTTTCTTCCTGAAGCATGCTGAAACCTCTTCCTCATACTAAAACATTTCTATTTTCTGTTGCCTCTGACCTTCTGTGTCATCAAGGCCTCAACTTAAAATCTTTTTTAGATAGGTCTTCAATGTATACCCAATTTAAAGTCAGCACCTATTCCCTCCAATCACTATCTTATGACCCTTTGTCTTGTCATCACACTAGAATTTTTGTTCTCTAAAGGCATGTTGTTTATAATTTGGGGTTCTTTTATAGGGGCAAGCAGCCATGTTTTACTTCGCACTGCCAACCTTCTCCATATACATGGCATGGAAACCGGGCTCCTGCTACTGTATCTCTAGTGCTTAGAGAAGTCATTGGAACATGGTAGATGCTTGATAAATATTTACTGAAGGCTCTAATAAGGAGGGAGTGAAAAGAGGGGTGGGGATGGCACTCTGGGCACTCAACAGGGCGTACCTACTCAGACCGGAGAAATCAGGGAAGTCTTCTGAAGGAAATGAGGTTGGGCTGGGTCTTGAAAAACAAGGAGGTTCTAGTTAGGCTGAGAGAATGGGCTATATGAATTGGAGTGGTCAGAAATGAGTGAGAGGTGTCCAGAGGCCAGATTCTTCCACAGGTGACCACAGAGCACCCCTTAGCAGTTGAAATACCATGTTGGAGGTCTTTACTTGGCAGATCTGGCTGCTGGCTCTTGCTTCAGTAATCTTTGCAGATTGGCAAGCTATGCCTTGTACCACCTCATCTCTTCTATTTCTGAGTCTGGTTTCTTCTGTAAACTACCTAACAACTACTAGTATGCAATTAGACTGGCTGACTTGAAAAAAGAAAGAAAAGATGAAGCTCAAAAAAAAATCTGAATTTTTTTTTTTTGTCAACACCTCCTGGAGCCTTGTCTCTACTAAGTTAGAGCTGGGATCTGAGTCCTCGGCGTTGTTTGTTGGACTGAGCCACTGCTGTGTGCTATTTGTGCAAATTTTGGCAGGAAGAATGCTGAGTGACTGCTGTTTCTCTGAGACCCTCCAGAAAATGAGATGCCTGTCTCCTGGGGCCATTCAAAGGAGCCAAAGTCTAAATAAAATGGAACTGCTTCTTCACGCAGACTGTTTTATATGCTGCTTTCAAGACTTATTTCTACTCATTTTCTTTAACTTGATTCTGGAACATTCTAGAATGTAAAGCTTCCCCTATTTGGTTTCTTCCTCACATCACTCCTGTTATCAATCATTTTCCTTTAACTCTACATCTGAAATAGAAATGTTGCAAATATATAATCATTTAGTTATAGACATGAATATTAAATAGGCACAAATTTGTAAAATAAGAGCAAGCATTGGTCTAAGCACTTCCCAAAACTTCTGATATTCAGCCAAGATGGTCTTTTCCATATGTGTATGACATCAGCATTATCATTATTTTTCTTTGAATTTAATTACTTCTTTTCAACTTTTTAAATTGTGAAATATAACATATATACAAATAAGCAATAAATTTCAAAGTACATTTTAGCAAGTAGTTATACAACAGATTTCAAAGTTTAGCATGGGTTGCAGTTCCACAATTTCAGGTTTTTCCTTCTAACTGCTCTAAGACACTGGAGAATAAAATAAATATCAATATAATGATTCAGTAGTCATACTCATTTATTAAATCTTTCTCTGTTATAACTCCTTCTTCGCTTTTGATCCTCTCTCAATCTTTAGGATATTAGGGCTATACCTATCCTACTTTTTTCTTTTTGAAAAGGGATATCAATAGTATAGGATAGGGGGATGGAATTAGTTGATGTTCTTGGAGAAGCTGGCCCCTCTGGGTTTTGGGACTTATCTGGTCTAGGAGCCATCTGGAGGTTATAGGTTTCTGGAAAGTAAACTTAGTACATGAAACTTTTGTAAGATCTCAGATAGAGCCCTAGGTGTTCTTTAAGGTTAGCAGGAATGATGTTGTTTTGGAGTTGGCAAACCATGGCAATTAGCAATATCTAGCTGAAGCTTGCATAAGAATAGCCTCCAGAATAGCCTCTCAATTCTATTTAAATTTTCTTAGCCACTGATACCTTATTTTGTTACATTTCTTTCCCCCTTTTAGTCAGAAAGACATAGTCAATCCATGGTGCCAGGGTCAAGCTCATTCTTGGGAGTCATGTCCCAAATTTTCAGTGAGACTTTCACCCCTGATGTCATGTCCTGGTAGGGGGAAGGATAATGGTTTTCCTTCCAGAGAGAGGCCACATCTGAGCAACAAAAAAGGTTGTCTGGAAGGAACACTCAGGCATAACTATAGGTAGATTTAGCTTTTCTGCTCAGAAGTAAGTTTCATAAGAGCAAGCCTCAAGATCAAGGGCTTTGCCTATTAACTTGGGAATCCCTAGTGTTTGAGAGAGTATCAGGGGTTTCCAAAGTGGGAAAGTTTAATAGTTCCATATTTTTTTCTCCTGTACCTCACAGGACTTTGCCAATACTTTTTAATTATCTGCCCAACATATTCGGGGATGTATCTGGGTATTATATTAGGCTGTACAAAATTCCAAGTTCCTTGAGTGAAATTACTATTAAACATTTTTGCTTATCTAAGGCATCATTAAATCACCAGTAAGATGATATATATATGCATATATATATATATATATATTCAAAAGCATGTTAAAATAGTCAACTCTTAAAATTAAAAATGTATTTTACCAACTACACACCTCATGTACCACCAGGGGTAAAGGTCCAAGAACTCAAGAAACATTGACCCAAGTCTAAGACCCAACCACTTTACATTGGCAATAGTTGACATCATTCCTCCTGGAAATCTGGACCCACCCACAGCATTTTATGTGGCTTCCCCAGGCACGTTTGCCTGTCTTTAATTAAGAGCCAGTATTCCTGAATTCTAAAGAGCATTCTGCAGGTTGATCATTAGTTAATATTCATAATCATGCTTTGCAAATCAAGAGACAAAGACATGCTAAAAATCATGATTTTGAGAACACCTTATGTAACAATCTCCCTTTATCTCTAAAAGAAGAAAGTTCTCTTTTCAGGCCTCTAGGACTCTATCTGTCCTGCAGCAACGCATCCCCCTTTCTCATGCTGAATGTTTTTATAGTCTTCTCGGTTTTGTGGCTTTTATCCATGGTCTTTTTAGTTTTCCCTTTGGGGCTCAGCAGTACCGATTATCTCAGTAGAATTTGTCACTTCACATCTGTTCCGAAGGTGTTGCTGCATGTTTTGTAACCTTTGCATATATCCATTTATCTAGCTTTGGAAGGCAATGAGCTGTTCCATACCAATGAATCTTTAGATAATTAAAGGTTATCGTTTGTAAACTCACAAATGTTTTTAAAAATCCAAAGCTCTTTGATAGAAATCTTTCTAACTATACCATACACTTTGCTGCCTCCATATACAGGTATAATGTAATTTTAACCAGGGACACAACAACACGTACAGTAAAAAGAACATCTCAAATCAGCCTGTATTTGTTTGTGCTTTTGGTTTTCCTCCTTGACACAAGAGTGGAACCATCACATACTAATTAGATGACTTCAGACACATGATTTTATTGTTCTGATCCCAGTCCCTGTTTTCAAGAAGCTCACAAATTATCTGGGGAAGTGGTCATGTAAATTTGTCTAAGAAACCATTAGGGATCAATTTATGAGAGTTTGAGAACAAAGGTTGAGGACAAGTCATTTCCTTATTTAGTCAGAGACAATGAATATATAAAAATGATATAAAAAGATGTCTACACTATATCTTAAAAGGTAAATAAAAGATCATCAAGAGGATAAAGAAGAAAAAGGTATTTCAGGGAAGGGAATGGTATGATCAAAAACACAGAAGTTTGAAAAGCATGCTTTGTCTACTGACAGGTCGGTGGTAGCTTCATGTGGCTGAAATGAAGGGGAATAGAGGAACTGGTGAAAAAGAGATGGAGACCAGATCATAAAGTGCTTCGTTTGTCAAGGTGATTTTCAATTTTACTCTGATTGCTGTAATTAGCTACCGAAGATTCCTAAAGAGTAAGGTGGCATGATCATATCTGGGTGTTAGGGATATCACTCTGGAGCATTCTTGGATTCAATAACTATTCATTAAGTACCTGCTATTTACAGAAATTGATACAGGAGTGAAGAAAATGAACTCCTTGCTCTCAAAGATGTGGAATATGGGATGAAATGGAAGTTTAACCAATTAAGAGATAAATTCAATTGAATAAGAGAAAATTTTGAGAGATTTTTGCATGTAGAACTAATAGGACTATAGGGTGTAGTGATGACTCTAAGAAAACTCCTAGGATTCAGGTAGGGTGATGGATTGTTGGTTATAGGTGTTAACCGAGATAGACCAGCAGCCATTTGAAGGAAGAGACTGTATCTCATTTATCTTTGGAAGCATTCCCTGACACTTCTGACCTCACCCTATTTCTTCCTTGATCCAGATAAAGTTTAATTTTCTCTTTTCCATGCTACTCTCTATCTTGTACATACTTCTAGTTTTGCTTATATTATTGAACCCTATCATTTATATGTTTATCTTTCTCCTCTTCTCTTCTCTGAGATCTCATTTATCTCTGGAAGCTCAGGGCCTAGCAGTTAGATGGTTGGTGCTCCATAAACCTTAGTTGAGTTACTAGTAATGAGTGAAGGATGAGAACGAGGATTTTTAATGGAAAGGAGGAGGGCAAGATAACTAGTTTAACTTTAGACATGTTGCGTTAGAAGGGCCTGTGGGGTATGAATGTGAAGGGAAAGATTAGACATTTAGAGATATATTTGAAATCATTAGCATGTATTAAGATATGAGTGTGGAGGATGTTCTTAGGGCAGAGTATTCCCAAGAGTTCTGCTCACAGAATAAAAAAAGGCAATTTGAAGACCATGAGGTCATCCCCAAAGAAAAAGAAATCAAAGGAAGGGAAGGTAGGAGAAAAGCAAATAGAGGGTAATATCATTACATCAAAGGAGAATAGAATAGAGTAGAATTTCAAGGAGCACAATGCCAAATACCACCATAGATATCAACTAAGGTAAGAACTGAAAGGTGTCCCTTCTATTTAGCCACCACGTTGGTTAGGGTGGTTTCAGTGAAGTGGTGGGGCCAGAAGCCAAACTGCAGCAGAATGGTGTAAAAATGATCCTGTTGAATGTGGACACTTCTTGCAAGAAGCGTCAAGAAGGGAAGGAGTAGGAGATGGTAGATACTGATGGGGAAGAAAGAAAGCTGTCACAGAAGCCAGGGAGGGGTTTCCTAATTTGGCAAGGATGAGAGGGGAATGAGAGGAGAGGAAGAGGCTGAAGGCATGGAGAGGATAACTGTTAGTCCCTGAGATGAATAGGAGATACAGAGTACGGGTGGAAGGGATGGCCTTGAACATGAGGTGGACACCTATTCCTCCAGGATAAGAGAGAAAGACAAGTAAAGGAACCCTGTAGGAAAGAAGGAGCAGGAAGTTGATGGAACCCATGTTGGATGATCTGAACTTTCTCTGTGACGTGAAATGCAAGAACATGCAAAGCTAAGAAAGAAGAGGTTGGAAGGAGGAGACTTAGGGCCTCAAGGTTGGTTCTGAGAGGTTGGAATCACACTTCAAGAAATGGAAGAAAGAACTGACCATGGACATGTAGAAGAATTGTCTGAGCAGCATGTGCTCCACACATCTTCATGGCCTGACTTCCATGGTTTATCTAACTGCCTGAACCCCCTACTGTCTGATCTTAACAAGCCCTCTGGTCTCTCTTCTCAGCCTGCTAGGAGGAACTATTTATCTTCCCACTGTGGTTTTGGGTGGGAAAGGACACTGGGCCTTGGAAACAAAAGGCCCTTTCTTTTCTACCCCTTCCCGCAGCTTCTCTTGTAGAATTTGGCCATCAGGGATTAAAGCCTTACTTTCATGCACATCAAAATTGTCCTGAGACATTTTTAAAATGTCCTCTTACTTTTCTCTCCATCTCCAACTGTGTAGCAGGGCCTACATTGAGTTGCCTACTCTATGGTAAATGGCCCCAAGAAGCTGTGCTTTTATTGTCCTTGAGTCAGCTTTTTGTAGTTTTTCTGGCTGTTCACTCACTTTTTGATTGGTTACTGTCAGAATACATGCCTGAAATAGCCCCTACCTAATTTCCCTTTATTACCATACTGTAGGCCTGGACTATGTGTAACCCAGCCTCCCAGATTCTGAGAGTCAGGCTGTTCTACTCAGTTTTCTAGCTGGCTCCAGTCCCTACCTGGTTTTCAGGGTTCCTTAACTCACCAGCTTTCCAAATGAAGAAATACTATTATATCTACTGTAAAAAGAAGATGTGGAAAGTCTAGCCACATCTACTCTCTATGAAATGAAGCTCACACAAAGATAATGAAGCAGGCTTGGGATTCCTGTACTGAGGCCAGCTTCCAGTAGGACCTCGAGACAAGGGTTGTAGGGGGTCACCTTTAAGAAGTAACTACTAGTACCTAGAAATTTTTCCAGACTCTTTGTAGCAAATGAAAGCTACCTACCAAACTAAGACCCCTGAAACACTATTGAATGAAATATTAAAACTAATGTTATTTTGTTTTGCAAAGTTATGTGTACTTGCTGATAAGTATATTTGTTATGTTTCGAGTCACTGTGTTGTGCAGTTCTATGGTTTTTTAAAATTTTTTCTTCTTGCACCATCTATACAACCGAAAATTTAACCTTTTAACCAAATTCAAATATATATAACTCACTAGTGTTAATTACAGTCACAATATTGGACTACCATCACCACCATTCATTAACAAAACTTTTCCATCATCCCAAAGAGAACATCTGTTCCAATTTAGGAGTAACTCCCCATTCCCTGCCACCACCTTGGCCGTTGGTAACATTGTGATAGTTAGATTTAGTTGTCAACTCGGCCAGGTGAAAGCACCTAGTTTTGTTGCTGCAGACATGAGCCAATGGTACATGAACCTCATCTGTTGCTGATTACATCTGCAGTCAGCTAGGAGGCATGCCTGCTGCAATGAATGACGTTTGACTTAATTGGCTGGTGCTTAAATGAGAGAGTGCAATGTGACACAGCCCATGCAGCTCAGCATACCTCATCTCAGCACTCTCAGCTCAGCCCAGGCCTTTGGCGAGGCAGAAAGAAATCACCCTGGGGAAAGTTGTTGGAACCCAGAGGCCTGGAGCCAAGGCCAGCAGAGATGACCCTGAGCCTTCCCATGTAAGAAAGAACCTCAGATGAAAGTTAGCTGCCTTTCCTCTGAAGAACTAACAAAATAAATCCCCTTTTATTAAAAGCCAATCCATCTCTGGTGTGTTGCATCCTGGCAGCTAGCGAACTAGAACAAACATATATTCTACTTTCTGACATTATTAATTAGCTTATTCTAATTATTTCGTATCAGTGAGTTCATATATTTGTCCTTCTGTGCCTGGCTTATTTCAGGTATCAGAACTTTGTTCCTTTTTATGGCTGAATACTATTTCATTGCAAGTATATATACCACATTTGTTTATTCATTCATTTGTTGATGGACACTGGGTTCATTCCATCTTTTGGCAATTGTGAATAATGCCGCTGTGAACATGATATGTGAATATCTGTTCGAGTCACTGCTTTAAATTCTTTTAGGTAGAAATGGGATTGCAGGGTCATATGGAAATTTTACACTTCACTTTCTGAGGAATGATCAAATGTTTCCCACAAAAGCTGCACCATTTTACATTATCACCAACAATGAACAAATGTTCCTATTTCCCCACATTCTCTACATCACTTCTGTTTCTCCATTTTAAAAATAATGGCCATTGTATCTGGTGTGAGATGGTATCTCATTGTGGTTTTGATTTACATTTTTCTAATGTCTAAAGATGTTGAGCATGTTTTCAAGTGCTTTCTGGCCATTTTTGTGTCTTCTCTTCAAAATGTCTAAATATTTTTTGTTTTTTAAATTTGGTTGTATGTCTTTTTGTTGTTGAGTTGTAGGATTTCTTTTTATATTCTAGATATTAAAGCATTGTTGGATATGTGGCTCCACATATTTTTTCCCATTCAGTAGGTTGTCTTTTTCATAATGAAGCCCCCGGTTGTGCAAAGTTTTTAGTTTTGATGAAGTTCCATTTATCTGTTTTTTCTTTTGTTGATTATACTTTGGTATAAAACCATTGTCTAACACAAAGTCCTGAAAATGCTTTTTTATATTTTCTTCAATGAGTTTTGATTGTTACATTTAGTCTGTGATCCATTTTGAATAGATATTTATATATAATGTGAGGTAGGCATCCACGTTCGTTCTTTTTTGTTTGTTTTTTTTTCACCTTCATTCTTTTCTATATGGATAAGCACTTTTCCCAGCACCATTTATTGAAGAGAATATTCTTTTGCCATTGAGTGGACTTCACACCCCTGCCAAAAATCTATTTGATGTATATGAAAGAGTTTATTTCTGAACTTTCAGTTCTATTCCATTGTCTATATGTCTGTCCTTTTGGCAATATTGTGCTGTTATGATTTCTGTTGCTTTGTAATAAGTTTTGAAATTCAGAAATGTGAATGCTACAACTTAATTCTTCTTTCTCAAGATGATTTTATGTATTCAGGACCCTTACCCTTCCAAGTAAATTTGGTGATTGACTTTTCCATTTCTGCAAATTTTCATTGGAAATTTGATTGGGATTGTATAGAATCTGTAAATTGCTTTGGGGAAAATTAACATCTTAACAATATTTAGACTTCCCAACCATGAACACATAGAATGTCTTTCTGTTTATTTAGCTCTTCTTTCATTTCTTTTAACAGTGTTTTATAGTTTTCCATGTACATGTCCTTTACATACTTGGTTAAATTTATTCCTAGATATTTCATTATTTTAGTTGCTATTATAAATGGAATTTTTTCTTAATTTCCTCTTCAGATTGTTCAAAATTAGTGTATAGAAACACTAAAGAATTTTTCATGTTGATCTTGTACCCTGACATTTTGATGACTGGGTTTGTCAACTCTAGTAGCTTTGTTGTGGATTTTTCAGGGTTTTTGATATATAGGCTCATGTTATCAATAATTAGGGAATGTTTTATTCCTTCCTTTCCAATTTGGAAGCTTTTATTTCTTTTCCTTGCCTAATTGCTCTGGCTAGCACAACCAGTACAATGTTGTATAACTGTTGTGACAGTAGGTATCCTTGTCTTGTTTCTGATCTTAGAGGGAAAGCCTTCAGTCTTGCAACATTGAGCATGAAGTTAGCTGTAGGTTTTCATATATGCCTTTTATCAGGTTGAGGAAATTTCCTTATATTTCTAGTTTTCTGACTGTTTTTAATAATGGATATCCATTTCAATAATGGCTAGAACATCTAAACAGAAGATCAATAAGGAAATAGAAGATATGAACAATACTCTAAACCAACTACCTAACAGACATATATAGAACAGTTCACCCAACAACAGCAGAATACACATTCTTTTCTAGTTGTGCATAGATCATTCTCCAGTATAGACCATATATGACACAAAACAGGTCTTAAGTTTAAACATATCGAATGAAGCTAGAAATCAATAATAGAGGGAGAACTGGAAAATTCAGAAATATATGGAAATTGAACAGTGCTTTCTTAAACAACCAATGAAGTAAAAGAAGGAATCACAGGAGAAATTAGGAAATATCTTGAAGCAAATTAAAATGAAATATAAGATACCAAATATTACAGGATTCAGCAAAGGCAGTACTAAGAGAGAATTTAGAACTCTTAGCTGTTCTAAATTTTTCCTTTGTTCTACTAATGTGGTATATTTTCCTTTGTTTTACCAATGTGGTATATTACGTTAAATGATTTTCTGTGTTGAACCATCCTTGCAAACCTGGGATAAATCCGACTTGATCATGGTGTATAATACTTTAAATGTGCTTTTGAATTCAGTTTGCTAGTATTTTGTTGAGGATTTTTGCATTTATATTCATAAGAGATATTGGTCTGTAATTTTCTATTCTTGTGGTATCTTATCTGGCTTTGGTTTTAGGGCAATGGTGGCTTCTAAATTGGTTAACTTCATGTGTCTACAACTGGTTATGGTGACCAGTTGTTTGGTCAAAGAAGCACTGTCCTGATTATTACTGTGAGGATATTTCATGGAATTACATCATCAGTAAATTGATTGTATCAATGGCTGATTACATCTACAACAAACAAAAGATATTGCCTTCAGCAATGAGAGAATTTTCATCGAATCAGTTTAAGACTGTAAGGGTAAGACTGATGATTTCAGCAGTCAGGAGGAAGAATTTCCATCATTACTTCAACCAACTAGCTTCTCCTAGAGAATTCATTGAAAATCTTCTTTGGAGTTCTCAGATTGCCACCTGCCCTGTAGCATTCAGACTTGCCAATCGCCATAGATCACGAGCAAGTTCCTATATAAATTCATAATATTTACATAATATATGTAATAAATGCTGGTTCTGTTTTATTGGGAAATGCTGACTAATACAGAATCATAGGATGTTAGTAAGTGTTCCCTCCTCTTCAATTTTTCTATGGAATTTGAGCAGGACTGTTGTTAGTTCTTGGGATGTTTGATAAAATTCATCTGGTCCTGGGCTTTTCTTTGTTGGGAAGTTTTTTCATTACTGTTTTAATCTCTTTGCTTGTTATTGGATTACTGAGATCTTCTGTTTCTTCTTGAGTCAGTGTAGATAGTTTGTGTGTTTCTCGGAACTTGTCCATTTTATCTAGGTTATTTAATTTGTTGGTGTACAGTTATTCATAGTCTCCTCTCATAATCCTTATTATTTCTGTGGGGTTGATAGTAATGTCCCCCCTTTCATTTTTGCTTTTTCTTTTCTTTTCTTTTTTTGTCTAGCTAAATGTTGGTTGGTTTTATGATTTTTTCAGTGAACCAACTTTTGATTTCATTGATTCTCTGTCTTGTTTTTTATCCTCTATTTCGTTTATCTACATTCTAATCTTTGAAATTTCCTTCCTTCTATCTACTTTGGGTTTAGTTTCCTCTTCTTTTTCTAGATCCTCTAATTACGAGTTTAGGTTTTTTATTTGAGTTTTGAGACCTTTCTTCTTTTTTAATGTAAGCATTTAGAGTTCTAAATTCTCTCTTAGCACTGCCTTTGCTGAATCCTGTAATATTTGGTATCTTATATTTCATTTTAATTTGCTTCAAGATATTTCCTAATTTCTCCTGTGATTTCTTCTTTTACTTCATTGGTTGTTTAAGAAAGCATTGTTCAATCTCCATATATTTCTGAATTTTCCAGTTCTCCCTCTATTATTGATTTCTAGCTTCATTCGATATGTTTAAACTTAAGACCTGTTTTGTGTCATATATGGTCTATACTGGAGAATGATCTATGCACAATTAGAAAAGAATGTGTATTCTGCTGTTGTTGGGTGAACTGTTCTATATATGCCTGTTAGGTAGTTGGTTTAGAGTATTGTTCATATCTTCTATTTCCTTATTGATCTTCTGTTTAGATGTTCTATCCATCATTGAAAGTGGTGTATTGAAATTTCCTATTCTTAACGTAAAACCATTTATTTCTTCCTTCAAATCTGTCAATATTTGCTTAATGTACTTCAGGGCTCTTCCCATATGTGCAACATATTTATAATTGTTATGTATTCTTGTTTATTTGACCCCCAATATATATTGACCTTCTTTTTTCTCTCATAACAGTTTTTGACTTAAAGTATATTTTATCTGATATTAATATTGCTTCCTTAACTCTCTTTTGGTTACTGTTTGCATGGCATACTTTTTCTATACTTTTATTTTCAACCTACTTTGAAATTAAAGTGAGTCTCTTGTAAACAATATATAGATGGATCATGCTTTTAAAAAAATTCTGTTTGCCAATTTCTGCCTTTTGACTGGAGAATTTAATTCATTTATGTTTAGATAACCACTGATAATGCAGGACTTTTTTTCTTCCATTTTGCTATTTGGTCTTTGTTAATCTTATACCTCCTTTGTCTGTCTATTCTTTCATTAATGCCTCTTTCACTTTTCTTTGCTTTTTTTGTAGTGTTCTATTTTGAGTCCCTTTTATTTCTTTCTGTATATATTTCTGAACATTTATATTTATTGTTAAATATAGCATACATACAAAGAAAAGAAGAAAAAGCAATGATTTTCAAAGTACACGTCAACAAGTAGTTACTGAACAGATTTTAGAGTTTGTTATGGGTTACTATTCCATTATTTCAGATTTTTCTTTTATCAGCTCCAAAATACTGGAGGCTAGAAGACATTTTTCTTTCTTTTCTTTTTTTTTTTTTGCATGAAAAATAACATATATGCAAAAAGCAATAAATTTCAAAGTACTCGACAACAACTAGTTGTACACTTCAGAGTTTGGTATGGGTTATACTTCCACAATTTTAGGGTTTTACTTCCAGCTGCTCTAAGATACTGGAAACTAAAAGAAATATCAATATAATGATTCATCAGTCATACCCATTTGTTAAACCCTACCTTCTCTGTATAACTCTACCATCACCTTTGATTTTTCTCCCACTCTTTAGGGGTATTTGGGCGATACCTATTCCAACTTTTTCATGTTGGAAGGGGCTGTCAATAATATGGGGTAGGGGGATGGAACTAGTTGATATTCTGGAGAGGTTGGCCCCTCTGCATTTCAGGAGTTATCTGGTCCAGGGGCTGTATATATTTTTCATGTATTTTCTTTGTGATTACCATGGAGTTTAAATTTAATATCCTAAATCTATAACAATCACAGCTGATTAGATACCAGTTTAACTTTAATACTACACACAAAGTTGTTCCTATACCTCTGCATCCCCACACCTATATGTTGTATTTGCTACAAATTATATCTTTATATCTTTTTATTTTTTTAATTTTTAACTTTTTTATTGTACGGTATAACATGTATACAAAGAAAGAAAGAAAAAAGCAATAGTTTTCAAAGCATTCTTCAACAAGTGATTCCAGAACAGATCCTGGAGTTTGTCATGAGCTACTACCATACAATCTTCTCATATTTTTCCTTCTAGTTGCTCTGGAATATAGGAGGCTAGAGGGCTTAAATATTTTTCTCATCACAATTGACTTTTTTTCCTTATTTTTTTGTGAAAAATAACAAACATACAAAAAAGCTATAGATTTCAAAGCACAGCACCACAATTAGTTGTAGAACATATTTCAGGCTTTGACATGAGTTACGATTTCACAATTTTAGGTTTTTACTTCTAGCTGCTCTGAAATACTGGAGACTAAAAGAGATATCAATTCACAGACTCAGCATTCATATTCAGTTGTTATATCTTATCTTCTCTGTATAACTCCACCATCACCTTTGATTTTTTCCATTCTTCTCTTTAGGGATGTTTGGGATGTAACAATTCTAAATTTTTCATATTGGAAGGGTCCGTCACTAATATGGGATAGGAGATGGAAATATATGTTGTTCTGGAGAGGCTGGGCTAGGTTTCAGAACTTATCTGGACCAGGGACCCATCTGGAGGTTGCAGGTTTCTGGAAAGTTACTCTAGTGCCTGAAACCCTTGTGAAATCTTATATATTGCCCTAGGTGTTCTTTAGGATTGGCTGGAATAGTCCTGGTTGGGAGTTGGCAAGTTATGATAGGTAGCAAGGTCTAACTGAAGCTTGCATGAGAGCAACCTCCAGAGTAACCTCTTGACTCTTTTTGAACTCTTTCTTCCACTGATAGTTTATTAATTACACTTCTTTTTCCCCTTTTGGTAAGGATGGGATTGTTGATCCTATGGTGCCAGATCTGGATTCATCCCTGGGAGTCATCTCCCACCTTGCCAGGGAGACTTTCACCCCTGGATGTCATGTCCCACATAGGGGGTAGGGCAATGATTTCACTTGCAGAGTTGGGCTTAGCGTGAGTGAGGCCATATCTGAGCAACAACATAGGTCCTCCAGAAGTAACTCTTAGGCATGCCTATAGGTAGTCAAAGCTTCTCCACTACCTACATAAGCTTCACAAGAGTAAGCTTCATGATCGAGGGTATCACCTATTGATTTGGATATCCCTAAAGTTTGACACAGTATCGGGGGTTCCCTGATGGTAAGGTTTAGTAGTTCCATATTCTTTCTCCCATCCCTCAGGAGACTTTGCCAATACTTTTTGATTATCTGCCTAATATATTCTAGGATGTATTTAGGCATTACAATAATCTATACAGGATTAAAGGACCTCTTTCTTATTCTGTGCTCCCTGTTTCGGTTGTTCAAATGAGCTATACAGATAGGTTGAATTAGATTGTGCACTACAAAAAATTTCACTTCCAGACCAAATAAACCTTTATTCCCTTGGTCTCAGAGAGTATGTGTGGTTCTAAAATATAGACACTGTCTTCCTTACCCTTATGTTCTGAATTACTTTAACCCCAATCTGTTCAGCTTCACTCTTATCTCTAAATATCAGGTCATATATATAAAACAGCCTCTCAAAATCCAAAAATAATAATCACCACTCCAGACTTAATGTGTCTGCTCTAAAAACGTACAATCCAGGCCCCTGTTTTCGTATAAGGATTTTCTAAAGGTGACCGTACCATTCTTGTTCTTTTGTTTCTGGCTTATTTTGTCTCACCAAATGTCCCACATGTTCATTCACATCGTTTATGCCTCATGACTTTGTTCCTTTTTGTAGCAGCACAACCTTCATTCACAAGTATACACCATTGTAGACCAATCTACTTCTCCAACAGTGCATCCTTCAGCCACCTGCATTCATCAGGCATCATGTAGAGGGTCCAAAGTCCACAGTCCATCAACATTCTCAATTTTAGATAATTTCATTGTTCCCAAGAGTAAGAAAACCAATAAACACACCCTCACCCAACAGGAAATCTAAACCTCCTCTTAACTCTTGTCCCTCACCCCATTATTTACCTCTGCTGTTGTTGTGGTAGTGCTGATGGTTTCCTTTTGAACATAGCTCGTAGCATAACCTGGACTTAAATGCTCTATGTACAAGAATCATATCTTTGAAGTAATTCCTGTGAGAATGAATTCAGATTTCTAGTGTTAATCAGTGGGACATGTAGGTCTACACAACCCCTTTCAATCTTGTTCATCTTCAATATGATAATATTACTTATAGACCCACTAGAGAACCACCTTCACTCCCATCTATTCCCTTACATTGGAGTTCAACCTCATTAGCTAATAGTTCACCCATCTCTACCTTCTACGTATTTCTAAGTCCCCTATATTCTGTATTGTAAGCTTCTGATTATACCTTTATGCTGGTCATAAAAGTGGAATCATACAGTATCTATCCTTTTGTGTCTGGCTCATTTCACTCAGCATTATGTCCTCAAGGCTCATCCTTCTTGTCATGTGCTTCAGGACATCATTTTATCTTACTGCTGCATAACATTCCATCATATGTATGTACCACATTTTGTTGATCCACTCGTCGTTGATGGGCATTTGGTTTGTTTCCCTCTTTTGGCGATTGTGAATAATGCTGCTATGAACATCGGTGTGCAAATGTCTGTTTGTATCATTGCTTTCAGCTCTTCCAGGTATATATCAAGTAGTGCTATTGCTGGGTCATAAGGCAACTCAATATTTAGTTTCCTAAGGAACTGCCAAACTGTTTTCTGTAGTGCTTGCACCATTATACACTCCCACCAGCAGCGCATAAGTGTCCCAGTTTCTCCACATCCTCTCTAACACTTATAGTTTCCAGTTTGTTTAATAGTGGCCATTCTTACAGGTATGAGGGATCTCATTGTAGTCTTGATCTGCATTTCCCTTATAGCCAATGAAAATGAGCACCTCTTCATGTGCTTTTGAGTCATCTGTATTTACTCTTCAGAAAATTGCCTATTCATATCTTTAGCCCATTTTATAATTGGATTGTTTGTTCTTTTATTGTTGAGTTGTATGATTTCTTTGTATATACAGGAAATCAAACCTTTGTCCAACATGTGATTTCCAAATATTTCCTCCCATTGAATTGGCTGCCTCTTCACCTTTTTGACAAAGTCTTTGGAGGTGCACAAGCATTTGATTTCAAGGAGTTCCCATTTATCTACTTTTTCTTTTGTTACTTGGCCTTTGGGTGTAAAGTTTAGGAAGCTACCTCCTATTACTAGATCTTGAAGGTGTTTCCCTACATTTTTATCTAGAAGCTTTATGGTTCTAGATCTTATATATAGGTGTTTAATCCACTTTTGAGTTCATTTTTGTATAGGGTGTAAGATAGGGGTCCTCTTTCATTTCTTTAGCTGTTGATATCCAGTTCTTCCCTGCCATTTATTGAAAAGACTATTTTGTCTCAGTTCAGAGGATTTGGGGGCCTTGTCAAAAATCAGTTGACCATAGGTGTGGTGGTCAATTTCTGTACTCTCCATTTGATTCCATTGGTCAATGCGTCTATCTTTGTGCCAGTACCGTGCTGTTTTGACCACTATGACTTTATAATAGGTTTTAATGTCAGGGAGTGTTAATCCTCCCACTTTGTTCTTCTTTTTTAGGATGCTTTTAGCTATCTGGGGGGTCTCTTTCCCTTCCAGATGAATTTGGTAATTAGCTTTTCCAAATCTTCAAAGTAGGTTGTCAGAATTTTGATTGGTACTGTGTTGAATCTGTAGATCAGTTTAAGGAGAATTGACATCTTAACTATATTTAGCCTTCCTATCCATGAGCAGAGACTGTATTTCCACCTATTTAGATCTCCTTTGATTTTTTTTAGCAATGTTATGTAGTTTTCTGTGTACAAGTTCTTTATGTCCCTAGTTAAGTTTGTTATGAAGTACTTGATTCTTTTAGTTGCTATTTTGAATGGAATTTTTTCCTTAACTGTCTCCTCACCTAGGTCATTGCTTGTGTATAGAAATTATACTGATTTTTGCACATTAATTTTATATCCTGCCCCCTTGCTGAATTTGTTTATTAGCTCAAGTAACTTTGCTGTAGATTTCTCAGCATCTTCCAAGTATAGTATCATATCATCTGCAAATAGTGAGAGCTTTACTTCTTCCTTTCCAATTTGGATGCCTTTTATTTCTTTGTCCTGCCTAATTGCTCTAGCTAGAACTTCTAGCACAATGTTGAATAATAGTGGTGACAGTGGGCATCCTTGTCTTGTTCCTGATCTTAGGGGGAAAGCTTTCAGTCTCTCTCCATTGAGTACAATGCTAGCTATTGGTTTTTCATATATTCCCTTTATCATATTGAGGTAGTTATCTTTGATTCCTATCTTTTGGAGTGTTTTTATCAGAAAAAGATACTGAATTTTGTCAAATGCTTTTTCAGCATTAATCGACATGATCATGTGATATTTCCCTTTCGATTTGTTAATGTGCTGTATTACATTTCTTGTGTTGAACCATCCTTGCATTCCTGATAAAAACCCCACTTGGTTATGTTGTATAATTCTTTTAATGTGTTTTTGGATTCAATTTACTAATATTTTATTTAGAATTTTTTGCATCCATATTCATTAGGGAGATTGGCCTGTGGTTTTCCTTTCTTATATCATCTTTACCCAGTTTTGGTATAAAATGATGTTAACTTCATAAAATGATTTAGATAGAATTCCTTGTTCCTGAATTTTTTGGAAAAGTTTGAGCAGGATTGGTGTTAGTTCTTTTTGGAATGTTTGATAAAGTTTCCCTGTGAAGCCATCTTCCCCTGGGCTTTTCTTTGCAGGAAGATTTCTGATGACTGATTGAATCTCTTTACTTGTGATTGGTTTGTTACAATCGTCTATCTCTTCCTGAGTCAGTGTAGCTTGTTGGTGTGTCTCCATGAATTGTCTAGTTTGTTTGTGTATAGTTGCTCATAGTATCCTCTTATGATTTCTTTAATTTCTTCAGGGTCTGTAGTAATGCACCCCTTCTCATTTCTGATTTTGTTTATTTGCATCCTCTCTCTTTTTTTCTTTGTCAGTATTGCTAGTGGCCCATCAATTTCATTGATTTTTCTCAAAGAACCAACTTTTGGTTTTATTGATTCTTTCTGTTGTTCTTTTGCTCCCCCATTCATTTATCTCTGTTTTAATCTTTGTTATTTCTCTTCTTCTATTTGCTTTGGGCTTAGTTTGCTGTTCTTTCTCAAGTTCCTCCAGGCATGCTGTTAAGTCCTTGATTTTTGCTCATTCTTGTTTTTAAATATAGACATTTAGGACAATAAATTTCCCTCTCAGCACAGCCTTTGCTGCATCCCATTAGTTCTGATAAGTTGTATTCTCATTTTCATTCATCTCTAGATAGCTACTGATTTCTCTAGCAATTTCTTCTTTGACCCTCTGGTTGTTTAAGAGTGTGTTGTTGGGTGGCTGCCGTGGCTCAGCAGGCAGAGCTCCGACCTGCCGTGCTGGAGGTCTGGAGTTCAATCCCTGGTGCCTCCTGCCCATATGCAAATTAAAAAAAAAAAGAAAAAAGAAAAAAAAGAGTGTGTTGTTTAATCTCCATATATCTGTGAATATTCTTGTTCTTTGGTTGTTATTGAGATATAGCTTCATCCATTGTGGTCAGAGAAAGTGCTTTGAATAATTTCAATGTTTTCAAATTTATAAAGGCCTGTTTTGTGCCCCAGCAATGATCTATCCTGGAGAATGTTCCATGAGCAGTAGAGAAGAATATATATCCTTGTGCTTTGGGGTGCAATGACCTATATAGGTCTGTTAGGTCTAATTCATTTATTGAGTTATTTAATTCTCTATTTCCTTGTTGATCTTCTGTCTGGTTGTTATATCTATAGAGGAGAATGGTGTATTGAAGCCTCCTACTATAATTGTCGAAACATCTATCGCTCCCTTCAGTTTTGCCAATGTATGTCTCATGTACTTTGGAGCTCCTTGATTGGGAGCATAAACATTTATGATTCTTATATCTTCTTGGTGAATTGACCCTTTAATGAGTAAATAGTGTCCTTCTTTGCCTCTTATGATGTCTTTACATTTAAAGTCTATTTTGTCCATATTAGTATAGCCTCTCCTGTTTTCTTTTGGTTACAACTTGCATGGGAAATCTTTTTCCATCCTTTCACTTTCAATCTATTTGTATCCTCTTACCTAAGATGAGTCTCTTGTAAGCAGCATATAGCTCGATTATGTTTCTTAATCCATTATGCCAATCTGTATCTTTTAATTGGTAAGTTTAGTCCATTAACATTCAAAGTTATTACTGAAAAGGCATTTCCTGAATTCACCATCTTGTCTTTTTTATTTTATTTGTCATATCTATATATTCTTTTCCCTCTTTCTCTTTGTAGTCTTTAAATTACCTTTAGTGGTACTCTTCAATTCTGTGCCCTCCTCCAGACTTCCCTCTCTTGTCTTTTTTTTCAGCTGGCAGAACTCCTTTTAGTATTTCTTGTAGGGCTGGTCCCTTGTTGAAAAATTCTTTCAGGACTTCTTTGTCTGTGAAAACTTTAATCTCTCCCTCAGTTTTGAAGGACAGTTTGGCTGGGTACAGGATTCTTGCTGGAATCTTTCTCTTTCAGGATCTTGGATATATCATACCACTGCCTTCTTGCCTCCAGGGTGCTAGTTGAGTAAGCTGAATTCAGTCTTATTTGGTTTCCCTTGTATATAGTAGATTGTTTTTCTCTTGCTGCCTTCAGGATTTTCTACTTCTCTTCATCATTTGACTGACTGATTAGTATGTGTCTTGTGGAAGGCTTATTTGGATTTATTCTGTTTGGAGTTAGTTGGGCTTCTTTGACTTGTATATTTATGTCCTTTATGAGGGTTGGGAAGTTTTCCCCCATTATATCTTCAACTACTCTTCCTAGTTCTTTACTCCTCTCTTCTCCTTCTCATATTTGTGCACTTTGTTTTGTCTATCATTTCTCTGAGATCCAATTCAATTTTTTACATCTTTTTTTGCCATTTGCTCTTTTGAGTCTTCAAAGACAGTTATCCTGTCCTCTATATCACTTATTCTTTCTTCCATCTCTTCAAATCTGCTGTGTGTGTCTCTAGTTTGTTTTTATTTGGTCAACAGAGTCTTTAATCTCTGTGATTTCTGCTATTTTTCTATTTATTCCTTAAAATTCCTCTTTTTGTTCTTCTACTGTCTTCTTGATCTCCTTTATGTCATTTGCTATCCCACTTATTTTAGTAAGTAGAGTTGTATGAACATCTTTGATTAGTTGTTCCAAAATCTGTGTCTTCTCTGGTATTTTAATTTGGCCATTAGGTAAGGCTATATCTATCTGCATTGTGATATGCTTCGTGATCTTCTGCTGTCTTCGTGGCATGTAAAAGTCTTGATTGATTTACTTTGGGAGTTGATTTCTCTCCATAGTCTAAGGCCTTGTTTTTGCAGGATGGTTGTACAGCAGGGAGCAGGGTATGGGGTGGGACACTCAGTGCGGTGATTTGTTTCAAGGCATGTATAGGTGCAGATCGAAGATGTAATGCTGATGCTTGTGAATGTGGGTGCCCAGCAGCCAGGGAGGATGTAGCTATGCAGGGTGCACGAGTCTGGGGTGCATAACCCTGGTGTGCACTGGCCTAAGGTACAGGGCTCTTCGTGCACTCGTGTGGAGCTGTGGCAGCAGGTCGACATTATGCCTTCATGGATTGGTGGCAGATGTGACCCATGTGCGCAGGTCAGCACTTTCTCAGAGCTGGGAAGTGTGGCTGAGGGCCATGCACATGTGCTGTTCTAGGACTGCTGTAAAGTGCAGTTCCCAGAGCTGAATGATGTGATTGGGGGACTGTGCTCATGCATGGTCCTAGCAGTGTCATAAACGGATGTGCAGAGCTCAGGGGGGTGGGGTGAGACTGTGGAACACTATGGGCAGGGGGCCAGGGGTAGCTTGGGTATGGAGGTTTGTGCCCTCAGCCTTTATGTGCTGGCAGCAGCCTGCAGGGAAAAGGAAGGGGGAGGTAGTGCTCAGAAGGGGTGCAGGAAAGATGGATTGGGCTACACTTGGGGTGGGGGTGTTGGGCAGGTACGTGCGCTGGACCCTGGTGGGGCGGGGGCACTTGGAGCACAGGGAATGGGAGCAGGTGATGGGGTTTAGGTGCATGTGGTATGGAGTGAGTTGCCGGTCAGGGGGCTGTGCTGGTGAGGGTAGCACGCAAGGAACGCCGCCTGGCTTACTTTCTAGTCCTGGGCTCCTGTCCATGTACTCCTGCGGGCTCCCCATCTCTGCGCCAGGCTCCAGCTTTCTGCATCTCAGTTCCTCGGCCTCTGCAACCAGGGCCTCCCTAGGTGGCACAGAAGGCTCTCCAGGTCAGCCACACTCCCGAATCACCACCTCAGTCACCCTCCTGTCCCGTCTCTAACTTTACCACGGAGCAGGGCTAATCTATATCTTTGTATCTTGTAATGCCCCAAACCATAGATTTATCATTACTTTCTATGCATTTGCATTTTAGAATTTGTAAGAAAAAAGTGGAGTTACATACAAAAAGAAACAATATAATGGTACTGGCATTTAAATTACCCATATTGTTACCTTTATTGGATGTCTTTATTCCTTTATGCCACTTCAGTATACTGTCTAGTGTCTTTTCCCTTCAAGCTGAGGACTCTCTGTAGCATTTATTGTGGGCAGGTGTAGTGGTGATAAACTATCTCAGCTTTTGTTTCTCTGGGAATGTCTTAATCGCGCTCTGATTTTTTGAAAGACAGTCTCACTGGATATAAAGTTCTGGTTGGCAGTTGTTTTCTTTTAGCACTTTAAATATTTTGTTCCATTGCTTTCTCAACTTCATGGTTTCTGATGAGAAATTGACAGTTAATCTTATTTGGACTCCCTTGTACATAACATTGCTTTTCTCTTCCAGCTTTCAGAATTCTCTCCTTGTCCTTGGCTCAAAAGTTTGACTACTCTGTGTCTGGGCATCATCCTCTTAGAGTTTTCTCATATTTGGGATTCATGAAACTTTTGGATGTTCATATTCATGTCTTTCATTAAATTTGGGTAGTTTCCTGCCATTATTTCTTGGATATTCCATTTCCCCCTTTCTTGCTTCTCCTTCTGCTCTCCCATAAGTGTATATTTGTACACTTCTTGGTGTCCACAGGTCTCTTAGGCTGTGCGCTGGTTTGAGCTGTTATGTACCCCAGAGAGGTCATGTCCTTTTAATTCATTCTGGTGGGGGTAGACCTATTGTGGGGAGAGGGTCTTTTAATTAGAGTGTTTCCATGGAGATGTGACCCACCCAATTCAAGATGGGTATTAATCCTTTGTGGAGTCCTTTGTGAGAGAATAAAAGATCCAGAGATGAGAAATAAAGAGAAAGCAAAGAAAGCAATGCCCCAGAGATGCTAACAGAGGACCCACAGATGCTCAGAGAGGAATGCCTAGAGATATTTTGGAGAGAAAGCCATTGAAACCAGAATCCAGGAGAGAAGGACCAGGAGATGGTGCCATGAGCCTTCCCGTGTGACAGAGGAACCTCAGATACCATCAGCCTTTCTTCAGAGGAGGTATCATCTTCTTGATGCCTTAATGTGGATATTTTCATGACCTTAGAATTGTAACTTGTAGCTTAATAAGCCCTCATTGTGAAAAGCTAATCCATTTCTGATATATTGCATTCTAGCAGCTTTAGCAAACCAAAACAGGCCATCCAGTTTTTTTTCATTCTTTCTCTTCATTCTCCTCAGTTTGAATCATGCCAGTTTTCCTGCCTGTGAGATCACTGCTGGCTCCAAAGTGCTGTTGAATCCCTATAGGGAATTTTTCATTTCAGTTATTGTTGTCTTCAGTTCTATTAGTTCTGTTTGGCTCATTTTTAAAATTTCTGTTGCTTTATTGAGATTCTCATATTGTTCATTCATTGTTTCCTGAATATTCTTTAGTTATTTCTCAATGTATTCCTTTAGCTTCTTGAGCATTGTTTTGGTTTGCTAATGCTACCAGAATGCAATATACCAGAAATAGATTGTCTTTGATAAAGGGGATTTATTAAGTTGCAAGTTACCATTCTAAGGTAATGAAAATGTCCAAATTAAGGCATCAACAAGAGGATACCTTCACTCAAGAAAGGCTGATCCCATCTGGGGTTTCTCTGTCATGTGGGAAGGCACATGGCGGCAACTGCTGGCCCTTTGCTCCTGAGTTTCATTGCTTTCAGCTCTTGGTTTCACTGGCCTTCTCTCTGAGCTTCTGTCTGTCTCCAAGCATCTCCAGATGTCTGTATCTAGATGTATGCTCTCTGTGTTAGCTCTGATGGCTCTCGCTTCTCTGAGCTCTTTTAAGGTTTCCATTAAACTAATTAAGACCCACCTTGAATGGGCAGGATCACATCTCCATGGAAACAACCTCATCAAGAAGTTCCATCTAACAATAGGTTTTCCCCTTCAAAATCAGATTAGGATTAAAAGAACAGGCTTGTTTCTTTAGATGATTGTGAAATGATATAGTTTTGCAAATGACTATGTGATTGTGAAAACCTTGTTCTGATGCTCCTTTTATCTATGATATGGACATATGAGTAAAAAATATGGATTAAAATAAATAAATAGTAAGGGGAACAAATGTTAAAATAAATTGGGTAGAGGGAAATACTAGTGGTCAATGAGAGGGAGGGGTAAGGGGTATGGTATGTATGAGTTTTTTCTTTTTCCTTATTTCTTTTTCTGGAGTGATTTAAATGCTCTGAGAAATGATCATGGTGATGAATATACAACTATGTGATGATATTGTAAGCCACTGATTGCACACCAAGTATGGAATATTCATACGTTAAGAATGTTTGTATTGTAATTCTGGTCATCTTCGTCAATGGTTTCTGGACTGTTATCTTGTTCCTTTGGATTGGCCACCACTTTCTTCTTTGTTTTTCTTGTAATCTTTCATTGCACACTGTACATTTTAATATTTAAAGCATTAAATATGGGATTTAGTCCCTGAACTGACTCTTCCTTAAATTTGTATCCACCTAGTGATATGAAAGAGATTTCCATCAGTGCCAGGAGTTTACAAAAACAAGCCAACTAAAGCAAAAAGCACCTTCTACTATCTTTGTAATTTGGCTGTGTTGCAGTTGGTGGTTCTTCAGAACTTAGCACTCCTGTCAGGAGGATCAACCCAAGGAGAATGTGAAATACAGGGTCTTCTTTGTCTTTTCTGAACCTACACCTTGGACTTTTGCTTGCTTGTGGCCTTAGGAATCCTCCAAGTTTACTGGATTTCAAATCCTACCCACCCCCGACCCCCTGCTTTACTCCCTATGAAGTAGGCTTTCTCCCTGTCCTGGGTTCTCTCTTGTATATCTTAAAACAGGTAATCCTTTATCCCAGGCCACTTTGACTTATTATTATTATTTTTTATACTGCTTTAGCTGTTCACATGCTCCTCCTGCCTGTGGGAAAAGTTCTGGGAGGGTAAGCTAGAGCTGTGTTTCCTGATTCAGTGTTTCAGGCTGCCACCATAAACTGGTACTGACACGTAGGCACCTCAGCATTCGCACTGGGGTTACCCATCCCTCCAGAACAGGACCAGGGACCCACCATGGCAGTCCAGACTGGCTCCATGCTGTGCCAGCAAGAGGGCAGGGAGGGGGCAGCAAGGGCACTATGAGTTTTTCTACCATTTTTTAAACTTTAATTTTCTTGATTCAGCATTCACTCAGTGACCTCAACCAGTTAACTGTATACTGAAGTTCTAAGAAAAATGAACCTGCCAGTTTTTACTGGTTGTTCCAAGACTCTGGGGGGTAACAGCACACTGGAGCATCTTATAACACAATCTACGTTGACCTTAATTCTCCCATCACCCTTTTTGTGTGACACTTATCACTATTTAACATTTAAATTGGTATTTCCCCTCTCTCCTCCCCGGAAAGTAGGCTATAGGAGAGCAGAAATCAGGTATATCTGCTTTAGTGCCCTCTTCCTCTTGTTCTGATTTTGAAGGAAGTATTCTTAATAGGCAGGTTAGCCCTTGTCTGGGTGGAAATTTCTCCTCATTCCCAGATATACCACCTCCCTATCTTCAGTCAAGAACGAGGTTGAGCAGATAGTGAATCAGGGGAGTTGAAATGGATGTCAGTCAGGCAGAACACATAGTTCTTTTAAAAGCACACAGTACAAATAGTGCTTTTAAGAGGACAGAACGGGAACTGGGAAGAAAATGTATCAATGAGCAAACAAATAGGTTTATTCAATAAAATAATTGGCTCTCCATATTTTATTTTCATTTAGTAATTGTCTTTTAGCTATGTCCTTGATTTCTTCTTGTAGTTCTACAAATTCTTATTTTACAGTGCTTCTGCTTCTCTTACCATTGATTCTTTTAAATCTACCTTGGCTTTCTTTTCCCCTGTTTGAATATTTATGACAGGGCAACATGTAGTGATTTTGGTTATGCATTAATTTATCTTTGAACACTTTCTATTTCCTCCGTGGTTTTCTCTTCAACAGCTTTATCCTGTTTCATTTCCCTCAGCACTTTCCCCACTCCTCCAAAATTAGCTCTGCTAAAATTTAATGTCTTTAGTTTCCCCTTCTGCTGTGGCTTCAATTCTCCCTGGTATAAACATAACTATTATTAGCCAATCCCTTTACTTGTGGACAAGTCTATCACTACACCCCCGTACCATGCCCTTGGTTCCAAATCCAAGCAAACATAGCTGATCTCACTCTGCCTTGAGCTGATGGTTGGAATTGATAACCCACTTGTGTGATGGAGAACTCTAGTGTGTATGTTTCTTCTGCCTGCAGTGTCCTAGTTTATCCCAGAGTACAGAGTGTCCAGCTACTTCCCCTTTTCCAATACTTTGCTTAAAGCTGCTTTGACAGTATGCCTTAACATGAATTCCCTTTGGACTGCTAAAAGGGAATGCACTGAAGAAATTTGCAGACTGATTTTTTTTTTTTTTAATGTGCCACATTTTCTGAATCTGCTGAAACATTCACGTGGAATGTACACACTTTCCCTTTCAGCTTGCCACTCACAAGATGCTCAGTCTGGGCTTGCTCTCTGCTGTGTTTAAGGTATTCTCTTCAGCATTAAACTTGAGAGCCTAATTTGATGGACATGACTGAAAGATTGATGCAAAAATTGTGACGGTTTATGCTTCAAGCTTTCTGGAAGAGTAGGAAAATATTCACCTCTCCTGAACATTTTCTCTGCGACATTTGCCAAATTATCTAACAGCCAGTCACTATCTAATTTAACAGCATCATATTTATTTATTTTTAGTTATGCATTGTAGTCTGTTTTTGTCTATGACAGTTTTCTTATAACAATAATACTTTGCCTTTACATAATGCCTTTTTTAAATATGGGCAGACACCAGGAATCAAACCTGGGTCTCCGGCATGGCAGGTGAGAATTCTGCCACTGAGCCACCATCGCACTGCCCTACATAATGCCTTTTAATTCAGGAGTTTTCAAGTGCTTTGAGTTCCATCACCTCTGTGAAATTTCATAGACAAGAAGGCAAGGACAGAGATTAAGTTACTATGTATGTAGAGAAGGACAGTGTGGTGAGTTCCAAGCAGCCCTGGTCTCAACAAACAGGGAGGTCTTCTCTCTCCGACTCAGTGCTCCAGTGTGCCCCACTTTCCTTCTCTTTCCCATCCCATGGGCTTTGATTTGCTGAAGCTGATGAAATTCTGTATACCAGAAATGAACTGGCTTTTAACAATGGGAATTTATTAGCCTACAGGTTACAATTCTAAGGCCATGAAAATGTCCAAATTAAGGTATCAACAAGATGATATCTGCTTTCTGAACAAAGACTGCTGGCAATCCGAACTCCTCTGCCACTTTACCAGGCACTTGATGATGTCTGCTGGTTCTTCTCTCTCAGGTTTCGTTGCTTCCAGCTTCTCGCTTCAGTAGCTTCCTCTCTTGGCTTCTGTGGGTGTATCTTTGTCTCTCAGTTTCTCTGGTGATTTTTCTATGAGCTTCTCTGGGTTTACTGTGGGTTCTTTATCCTTTTATAAAAACTCCAGTGAAAACAGATAAGTCCTGAAACCTGGAAGGCCCAGCCTCTCCAGAATATCATATAGTTCCATCTCCCTACCCCATATTAGGGGCAGACCCTTCTGTTCTAGTTTGCTAGCTGCCAGAATGCAATATACCAGAAATGGAATGGCTTTTAAAAAGGGGAATTTACTAAGTTGCTAGTTTACAGTTCTAAGGCTGAGAAAATGTCCCAATTACAACAAGTCTATAGAAATGTCCAATCAAAGGCATCCAGGGAAAGATACCTTGGTACAAGGAGGCCAATGAAGTTCAGGGTTTCTCTCTCAAGTGGAAGGGCACATAGTGAACACAGTCAGAGTTTCTTTCTCATCAAAAAGGCACATGGTGAATACAGTCAGGGTTCCTCTCTCATCTGGAAAGGGACATGGCGAACACGGCATCGTCTGCTAGCTTCTTCTCCTGGCTTCTTGTTTCATGAAGCTCCCCAGAAGGCATTTTCCTTCTTCATCTCCGAGGGTTGCTGGCTGGAAGACTCTGCTTCGTGGTGCTATAGCATTCTCTGCTCTCTCCAAATCTCTTTCATTCTCCAAAATGTTTCCTCTTTTCTAGGACTCCAGAAACTTATCAAAACCCACCCAAATGGGTGGAGACATGTCGTCACCTAATCCAGCTCAACAACCACTCTTGATTAAATCACATTCCAGGGAGATGATCTAATTACAGTTTCAAAATACAGTATTGAATAGGGATTATTCTACCTTTATGAAATGGGATTTTGATTAAAACATGGCTTTTCTAGGGTCCATACATCCTTTCAAACCAGCACACCTTCCAACATGAAAAAGATAGAATGGCCATGGCCCAAACACCCCTAAAGAGAGGGATAGAAAGATAGAAGGTGATAGTGGAGTTACACAGAAAAGATAGGAACTACAACTAATTGTGGTACTGTGCTTTGAAATGTATTGCTTTTTTATATATGTTTTTTTCACCAAAAAAGAAAGAAAAAAGAAGTCGATTGTGATGGTAAAACAATATTTAAGCCTCCTAGCCTCCTGAATTCTGCAGCAGCTAGAAGGAAAAATCTGAGAGGATCTTATGGTAGCCCATGACAAACTCTAGGATCTGTCCTGTGACTATGTTGAAGAGTGCTTTGCAAACTATTGCCTTTTTATTCCTTTTCTTTGTATATATGTTATACTATACAATAAAAAAGTTGGGGAAAAAAAGACTCCAGTGAAAGGATTGTTAGGACACACTTTGAATGAGGTGGGTCACATCTCAATTGAAACAAACTAATCAAAGGTCTCACTTATCCATAGGGATGGATCAAAAGACTCTGATCCTTTCTGGGGTACATACAGCCTCCAAATACCACACCATGCTGATACCACCCTGTCCCTGCTTTCCTGATTAGTGGTGAGGACCCAGCCACTCTCCCTTTCTCCCTGCCTTTTCCCACCATTCCCAGACTCTCTAAGAATGCTACTGGAGATAAGTTGAGATTCCTTCACTTTGGTGGTAGCATGGTGTAGAAATCAGAAGTCTGTTGCTATTTTCTGACCTCCCTCGGTTATTTAAACTTGGGGATAGTAAAAATTAGTATGAGGACTATATGGAAAGATGTTCTTTTTTCTCTAAGGGGAAGGAAGACAACAGGTTCTCCGTGTTGTCTAGATACTTCACTTCCATAGCCCCATGTGATATCTGTCACCCGTTGCATGTTCATAAATGAAGGTAAAACGTATTGATTGGCTTCCTTCCCATGGATATCCATTTCATGCAGGAAGATGGGCTGTGCACACAAAGATAAGATAAAGACATATTGCCTGTTCCTGGGGCGCCTACAGTCTTCTGGGGGTAGGAACTGAAATAAGAAGTGCACACTTCTAGGATCAACACAGACTAGGGTAAGAGAAATAGAAAGTTCAGCAGCTTTTCAAAGAGGGGAGGGCTATACATAATTGAAAGGCTCAGGACAAAGTTTCCTTAAAGGGGTAGGATTTGAAATGGACTTTAGGGAACAAGAAAAATGTGAAAAGATTGAGATGGTGGAAAGAACAGTGTAATGATATATATAGACAACAGAAAGCAGTTCCCCCGGCACAAGTTCATACTTAGGTAGGAGGATTTAAGTGAAAATGGCTAAACAATTAGTTGGAAATTTATCCTGGCAGGTGTCTATTGTGAATGAAAAGTTTCTACATAAGTCTGAGGTTGGACAGTGGCCACAGGACAGGGCAGAGCTGAGAGCAAAGCTAATATTAGATAATCAACCCAACAAAGGCATTTAAAATTAACTGGGAAAAGACACTTATAAGTGGATTCTGAGGGAAATAATTTTGTAGATGAAAGATTTGAAAGCCTGAAAAATTGTGTCCCACTAACTTATTTCCAAGGTCCTAAAGTCATTTATTTCTTGGTTGTTTGTGCACCCAGATCAGAAGCATACACTGCTAACTACAAAAACTCAGCTGACACATCTTTGAATTATAGCAATGGACTTGTGTCATTATGGTGTTTTTGTGTCCAAAGGAGTTGTCAGGACATTTCCCACATAATTAAATTAAAAGTAAAGTCCTTTCCCGTTCTATAGATTCAGCTCCATGTGTTCTAAGCTGATTCCAAGAAGAGCTTTCTTTCTAAGATTTTAAAGAATGCATTTTTAGAAGTAAAAAAAAAAAGAGAGAGAGAGAAAGAACGAGGAGTAACTTAACATGCACACATGGGAAATGCCTCTAAACATAAAGTATACTTAGAGAAATAAGGCATTTGGGATCGAGAATATGTATTTCGTTGCTTTATTGGAAATGATCCTATTCTGTTAGAATGGCCACTTGGGATCCTGAGAGTGTTGCCTAATGACCCAGCGGAGCTTACAAAGTTTAGAATTGCAAAGGCAGGCAAGGGTCACACTGACTCTTTAAAACTATTTATGTTGACCAAAGGTGCTAGAGTATAGAAATTCCCAGCTAAGAAACCCAGGCCTTGAGAAGGCATTTTCCTTTGGGGGTCATCGGTCATTTACTAAAATTTCTCTTCTTAATTGTTACTGTTAAGTTAACCTTGGAAAATTAATATCCAATAAATGCCCCAATTGATATCTGAATGCTGTTTGGATTAGGTTAATAAATACTGAGTCATGCGCCTTATTCATTTTCAATTTGCAAGAAATCTGTGTCTCTTGCTTGAGGTTTGGTGATCGTAAGCTTGCGTGTGTGAACTGGAGTTTCACATCTGCTTTCACAGTACTTCATCAACCAGCAGAACAGACTGCTTACCAAGTCAACAGCTGCAGCAAAACAAGGCTAACTGGCCAGAAATGACTATTTCCTGGGTTAGCTCATTCTGCTGAATGGAATCTTCTCCAGGGTTTGTTCAGAGTTTTTTGTTTCAGTTGGAGCTCTATCAAAAACCCCAGATTCATGTAGTTCATAAAGCTCAGCTGTCTTAGAAAATCAAAAGCCGTATACTCCACCTCATTTATTCCAGCCACCATGGGGCCATTGTGCAAGAGCCTTCAGCGCTACGGCGTGAGCCAACACTGCATATACTATGCAACCAAATCCTGCTTGAAACTTTATTGAAAAAAAACTATACAACTGGCTGAAGGCTACCAGGTACTACTTTGTACTATCTTTGCAACTTCCTCAGCATCTTTAATTGTTTCAAAATAAAAAGTTAAAACAAAAACCTATATATGTGTCAAAATCTGATGTGCCACAGACAGCTGAAACCATAAGTCTATTGGTCAAAATTAACTGAGAAATCTTGCTATGTTTCAATGGCCACCTATTTCCTACTTGTGGGTCGGGCTCTTGATGTCAGTTCAAGATTTGCTAGCATTTTCACAGTTGCTTTAATTAGAAATATAGTTTATTGATCCCATACTAGTGAATAGGTACGCACATATTTCTCATTGCAGCATTTCATTAGAGCAAAAAGGCTTTGCCCTTTAAAGTATATTCACTACTTTCAAAAACAGAATTATATAAAGTATGCCAGAAGCTGAACATGCCTTTCCTGAGACTTACCTAGATGATTTAAGTAAGTAGTTTGCTTTTATAGTATATTGAGTTTGCTCCAGGATACATAATGAAAAATGTTTTGTTTCTTTTTTCCTCAGAAGAACTATAGTAGCCAGTTTTGTAAATGGACATTAGCAACTCTACAACTGCAACAGGTTGTTTATTTCATATTTTCTGACAAACCTAAGAAAATAATTGAGGACTTATCCTCTCTTCTCCACTTCCCAAACTGACATTTGGGCCTATAGCACAGACGCAACCAAAGAATCCTTATATTAAAGTTACTAAAGCTGAAATGATCATCAATTTGTGAGTAAATTGACATTTTCCCCTCTCTTTTTTTTACATGGGCAGGCACCGGGAAACGAACCCGGGTCCTCGGGCATGGCAGGCAAGCATTCTTGCCTGCTGAGCCACCATGGCCCGCCCTTCCCCTCTCTTAAATGTGGCTTATTTAACTAATACCATGATTTCCACTGAGACCACGTGCCTTAATCTTTCCAGTTTCAGAGTTTGGAAATGATTTACTGCTAGTGTCCATATGTTTAATATTACATGAATGTAGATTAATTGAGAAATGGGGAGCTACTCTGTTAGTTTTTTATAGACAAAAGTTCCCAAACCTTCCATTTTTCATGTTAA
Source organism: Myrmecophaga tridactyla (assembly GCA_004026745.1). Classification (NCBI taxonomy): domain Eukaryota; kingdom Metazoa; phylum Chordata; class Mammalia; order Pilosa; family Myrmecophagidae; genus Myrmecophaga; species Myrmecophaga tridactyla. The sequence goes on along the minus strand of PVIY010007883.1, from coordinate 17,790 downwards.
AATGTACTAGAAACCATTTTCTCATATGCTTAAGCTAGACACCGCCTGATCCATAGGCTCATATGTTTCAGTCCCCACCTTGTTAGTCATCTTACATAGTTGTTTTCTATCCACTTCCCCCCACCCCAGGGATGCTTCTTTGGCCCTCTTCTTATTCTGCATGCTTTTTCTGGGTAGTGTAACTCACTGTCTCCAAGCCGTCAGGCATGCCCATGAGTTTCACATCCTTGTGTTCAGCTCACACCTATTTCTGAAGCTCCAGATTCATAATTCCAGCCACTTATTAGACATCTCTACTAGATTATCCCACAGGTACCCCAAGCCCAACATTTACAAAACAGAACTTCTTCCCGTGTGTGCACCTCAGCCTGAAACCTGGGATCTTCTAGGTTAAATCTATTCGGCATTACACTCTTTCTTTTCTTTTACCAAAATATCATTCTCCCCAGGCTCATAGTATATGAACATGCCTAGGCCATTTCTCATATGAGTTATTGGCAAGGCCTCCAAGCTTCCAAACTCAGGAACGGACTATAGTGAGTATGACCTGCTGGAAATCTCTCTGCAACTGGTCTCTTGCTCCTTTGCTTAGCCAGAGGTAAAGGCCGCTGCTTTATTATGGAGTACATGCCAAGGGAACAGGAGTGAAGGATGAGAAAAGAGGCACAGAGGGAGCGAGGCCCAATATATGGATACATTATTGAGTTGACTGTAGCCAAGTGCAACTGATTGCTTGATCCAGGAAACTGTCCTCCAAAAAGTCACATTTCATCTCAGGATCAATCGTTTTTTTGGGAGGGGGGTAGGTTGGGGTCAGAGAAAATTGTCCTTGCGGGATGGTGAGTTCCTGAATGTACAGGTTGAGCAACTGTGTGCCAAGCAGGTTGTGATCCTTTGGTGTTAACAGGGAGACAGTTGGTGGAAGGTGAAAGGCATATGGCACTGGTAAGAAGTAAGTAACTATCAGGTTATACCTTAATTGAGTTGGTTAAAGCCCAAGTTATTTGTGTGGTAGCAGCTGGAACAAGAGACAAGTGAGACCAAAGAGATCTGAAGTGATACCTCAGAGGTGTATGATATCATGGCTTGTAAACTTCTCATACTGCGGCAAAAGTGGTCTTTCTAAAGCATGATGCCGTCATATCCTCCTCTTCTTCCAAGACTCTTCATTGCCTAAGGAAGGGGTTTTCACTGTGGTTGTCAGAGTCCTGAGGGATAAGGCTTTGGAAGTGAGGAGAAAGCCAAAGACACAGTTTTGAATGCACCTCTCTTCACAAGGAACAAGATGCCAGCTGCTAGCATTCTCGAAACTCTCGGCATAAAAGGGTAGAGTCCTTATCACCACACTCATTCATTCAACACAAAATGGGTGAATTGAGATCTGAAGGGTGAATAGGAGATAGCTAGTCAAGAGCAAGGACAATCATGGAAGGCAGAGGAAGCAGCATGTGCAAAGGTCCTGTGGTGGGCATGAGCATGTATGTATTATAGGCTGAAGGAAGCAAGGCTGGAGAAGATTCAGAACATGGAGACAGATGAGGGTGGGGCAGGAGCAACTCATGCAGACCTCTGTAGGCCTTATTAAGAAACTTTATATTAAAAGCAATAGTGTCCGTTGGATACTTTGGGGGAAAGAATGATGAAAAAATGTGTGCTTTCAAAAGATCACTCTAGAAAAGGATGGGAAGACAACTTGATTGGGGTGGTATGGCTTTGCAACCAACATGGCAGGGAAGGTACAGACCAACAGTTGAGGGGAAGCAGCCAAGCCTTGGAGACTCTTGGGAGCTCTAGATATACAAAGATTTGGTCACCTGGGAAGAGATCTGGGATTGGACCAAGGAGGCCACAGTCAGAAGGGTCTCGACTCGAGAGGCCCTGAGCCAGGCCCAGAGTCGTAAGACTGGTGTCCACATGTTGCCCAAAAGATTAGGTGGGCCAAGCTATGCCACAGTAGATACTGCAAAGACCCAGAGAATGTCCCCATCCACCAAACAGGGGGAAAAATCCTGGATAATTAATTACCAGGAATTATCCAGAAAGACTGGATAATTAATTACCCTAAGGGCATTTTTTAAGCTAGAAAAGATGATGAGGTCATGTGCTTTCTGCCATCAGCATAAATGTACACCAAGATCAAGATGAAATTTGCAGTGGAAAGTAAAGTGTATAATGTGTAAATTCAAAACCAATACATAATCCACTGAGTCAACCCTGCTAAATGACTCTTTTAAGGAGCTTTCAAAACTGACTCATCCTATAAAATGTGATTTTCTTATAGATGCTGGCTTCCAATGATTTAGGGCTGCATATTTGGAAACAACTGCTGATCTTGATAATGGCTCACCTCTGTGGCTCTGAATAAAGTGAGTGCTATTAGATATCATTTTTTTTGACTCAGTTTGGATACAAAAGAATTGTAATCAGAGTGTTAAAATCAATATACAAAGGGAAAGTTTGTTCATTTACAATAGGAAATGTAACTTTGATTAGGCCAGGCATGTGCACTGGCCTGAATGAAGTGTCTTATCCCACTTTTAGGCAAGTTTTTTGGGAAGCTGGATCATCGTCAGGGGCTTGGTTAGTATGGCATCAGAATTGGATTGGAATTTTTAATGGCATAGTGTCTGATAGCTGGATATATCTCTTGCTAATATGGGAACATATTTCTCATTAGCCTGAGAGCATCTTCTCCCCTCGGTGGTGCTTCAGTTGGTATTCCACAGTTAACTTCTATGGCCTTTCTTTTTCTTCATGCCATAGTCTTTTCACCTCCTGCTATTAATTTCTGAGATAGTTTCCCACATAGATGAAGAACCACTAGTCAAGATATGCTGTTTCTTTATATCAAGAGCTTCCCACTAAGTTTAATATAAGTGCAAATCCTGACACTTCTTATAGCATAAGAACCAAACTCAAGTACCCTTCAGCTTTCATTATAGCAAGGCTTGTTATTTAGAAGTTAACCAGTTGGAAATTCATTGCATGGCAGCCTCTGATGAATGAACAGAGCCATTCCATTTATACTGTCACAAATGTGTCCTTCTCCAAAGGTGAGTAATTCCAATTTTCAAGCTTCGGCTGCTGAATCTGCAGTACTTGCCCTTGCAATAATACCCTGAAGAGTATGAACATGGAGGCAAAGTCCTGAGAGCAGAGAATCAAAGGAGATGTCAGCATCCTTTCCTTCTCACCCTCATTTCTGTTCTCCTCTCATATTTCCCTTTCCACCATTTCTAACCCAGCTCCCACTCCTCCCCATCGCAGTACATATGCACAAATCCCCAAGGGGTAGAAAAACAAAATCTGGGGGATTGTGTGAAACATCAAACTTGGCAGATAAAATATCTCTGACATGCTTTCACCTACTGAATCATCTGTGCTGCACCCATGGCCACCGTTCCCACAGTCATTGTTTCAGACCTTCTCCATGTTACCTCACCTGCTTGCTTTGCTGACCCCTCAATTACCCCCTTACCTAACTCAAGGCTTCTACTCTTTCCTTAGTTAGCCTTCCACTTCTTCCCCATATGGAGATGAAAGCAGGTGTGTGTGTGTGTGTGTGTGTGTGTGCATATGCACATTGATAAGTTAAATTGGGCTAGAAACAACTGAAAGCCATCTACTCACTAATCCAGAATTACAGCTCCCTAAAAAGAGGTAAGATTTCATGAGACCCTGGGTAGATTCCCATTGCCCCATCCCTTTGCCCTTTGTTATGCTTTCCCAACTTGATCCTTCCATTTGATAGGACTTCTCCTCTTTAAAAAGAAAGTAGAGATGAGATGACGTCAGTATGTACCTATACATTCTGCTTTAATTCACTCCAGATCTGAAGAGATGGAGGCTCATTTCTGAGCCCAAGATATGCCAACTACAGCACTATCACCGAGGCTCCAACTTTTCCTTGTTTGATGAAATAGCAGATGGCCACATGATCTGGGCTCTCGCTGGACATTGTAGGGATGGACGGTGGAGAGAAGATTTAGCAGGGACCCTTTGAATGAATCACGCTAATTCCACATAACTTTAGTGACGCAATCATTTCCATTCTTACAAGTGAACAGATAGGTACTTATTAATGATCATCAATCATGTTAAGCTAGACACATGATAAAGAAACTTGATCCCAATAAAGTTGCCCTGAGGTATGAGTTTTGCTTGTGCCTCTACTTAGACTGAAGATCCTCAAATATTCTTTGCGGCCATGGACCTTGGATGGATATGCCCCCGTTCCGGTGCATTGTACAGAAACATACTGCAGCACCTCAGTGCTCAGATATAAATGCCAACTAAAAACAGAAATGAGGAAGAAAATTCTTATTTTAGAATAATGACAGGTTGGCAGGTTGAATGGTAGAGTAACGGGAACAAGAAGAATTATCTGCTTCAGTGATATTCATTCTACTGTCGTAGTCACATTTGCACTACAGGTGTGACTGAGATGGAGTTTCCATTAACACTCCCATTTTAGTTCGCCGATACCAATCAGTTCCTTAAAAATATCTCCTCAGGCTCAAATTTTCCCTGTTTGACATCAATTCAAAGGTAAATTGCCTGCAAAGTTTGAGGCAAATCATAATTTTGTTCATGTCTGCTTTACAAAATGTACAAGCCTACTCTTCCACTCAATTTTCATTTTTAAGGGTCTTCCCTACACCTTGCTTAGAGTCACTGGCAATGATTTAATGACAGACATTTGCCTGCTGCATTTGCTAAGGATGAGTTACTTGGTTTTTGCCTGTTTCTAAAAAGGAGGTTAAATGTCAAGGCTTTATTGTGCCAAGATAAACTGTGTAAGTAGAGAATAAATATTAACCAAATCATATTTATTGGATTTATTTCTATATCACCATAATTAGGTATGATAGATGGGTAGATGGGTGGATGGATAGATGGATGGATGGATGGATGGGTAGAGTGAGAGAGAGAGAGAGAGTGATCCACTCATCTCTCTTCATCAGTGACCAATATAGTTTTAAGTTTGGCAAGGAGACCAAGAATTTTGCTAATGGGTATTTATACATTCTTTATTACCCCTGTAGACAAATGACTTATATTCTTCTTTTGAGGGATTTACCTGCCATCTTTAGATTTCAAGGATTGCCTGTTGATTCGTGTCTGATCTTCCTGGCTAGAAAATTTTCCAAGTCACGTTGGTGGAGCTTTACCCAAGGATATCTGTAACCAGGCAGGTGTGTTATCTGAAAGATATCTTTTGAGGTCATCCCAATTTCAAGTCCATCTTTCCTCGATGTGGCAGAATTCCAGCAGGTCGGGAGGTCAGTGTGTGAAGCCAGACTGAAGATGGCAGCAAGGCTGACCAAAATACAGGGGCTAGGGAAGAAGTCGGGGTGCTTAAATTTTTGTTCTAGAGTTTCATGGAGTTTTGCAATTGCCAGATGCTTCCTTGAAGGATTCCAGACTATGGCAGTCTTCTTAGCTGCACTGCCACACATGGGGCAGCATTGCCGGATGGAAAGGTTAACATATTTTTAATATGTCTTCATTTTCCTTCTCTAAAGAATAGAAAGGCACTTTTGACTAGATCTGGAAGTCTAGAGAAGCCTTTCCTTCTTTTAGAGTCCACATATAACAATGATTTACAAGAAAGAAACAGGCCACTTAGCCTTCATCACTTGTCCCATTCTAGTTTATTCATCCTATTCTTCACTTGCTCAGTTATGGGAAGAGAAGGAATGAAATAAGTGGATTTTTAAAAGGCTGTGTCTATTTTCATCTAACTTGATGAATGTTATTATACCAAACATTAGAAGTATGTTAAGAGGAAATATTTGTTTACACCTTAAACTGCATAAAAAGCAATGTTGCTTTAGTCTTGTTAAATCAATTACTCTCTGGGCTTTCAGGAGTTGGCAAGCAATTTTACATTCCTTCACAAAGAGCTGAAGTTGCAGAATTATTATTTAAAACTTATATGATTCACTGCCCTCCAAAATAACAAATACAATCTGAAATACAGATTGGACTATCTCAAAAGCAAACACACTATTTATTATTTCTGGCATTTCCTTAGTGTCCGGGACTCCTCTGACCATTCGGTCAGACCTGGTTTTCATAATGAAATCTATCCCTTAGATAAAGGAAAATAAACAGACTCACTACCTTAGGCTAACATGATTATCTGACTTTTGGAGGGCAGCAGCATGTTTTTTCCTTTTTCCTTTTCAACCTGATAAGTTTCCAAAGCAAAATAATTTATCTCTGCCCAGTTCTTCTTGGGATATTCACTGGGCAGAAAGTGGATTAAGGAAGAAGTAGAGAATGGACTGAAATAGAAAGGGCAATACCAAAAAGATGATGACCTAACTGGATTACTGCGTATCCTCTAAAGAGAGCCAAAATCAAATTAAATTGGAGAAAAAGAAAGTGAAAAGAGAAGGAAATTGCAATATTTTGGTCTAAGGGAGATTGCATTGTAGGGTTAATAGAATTGAGATGGCAACATCATTTTTAGAACTAGATTGGTTTATGCCCCTAATTCCTGAATGTACTGTTCATAGGCAAGGTTTGTGTATGTGTTTTTCTGACATTACACAAGAAAAAAAAATGTGTTCACAAATGATAATTGCCTAGTGCCAGCAGTCACATAATTCCCTTTCAAAAGAGAACAGGGAAAAGAGCTGTTGCCAAGGCAAGCTTTGAGGCTGTGAGGACCCAGAGCTCTCTATTATCTGAGGTCCCACCCACAGCTCGTCGTTTTTCTCCCAGAGCGTCCGTTTGGCATCCCGGAAAGTTCCTTTCTCAAGCCTGACTTTGAAACACTGCCCAGCTGGGTCTCACCTCCTCCAACATGCACTCTCTATCCACCACAAATGTGGGGACTTGGTGTGCCCATTGATTTCTGGAGGAGGTGCCCCGAAATGTGGCCCGCTGTGCTTGTCCTCAAGAGACAAGACAAATGTAGACACGTGAGCAATCCAATAACTGTCCCCAAGATAGCATGCGAATAAATGCCCAGTTGTACACAGGTGTACAGACTGGCTGCTCCCAAGTTTGGAATCACATCCCAGTAGGTTGTCAGGTCGGTGCAGGGAAAGTGAGGCTGTTAGGGCCATCATTACTGAAACAGCACCTGATCCCACAGGTATATAATAATAAAAGGTGGCATTGACAAAGGGCTGAGCAATGCCAGGCATTGTGTTAAGCCCTTCACATGCCTCACACCAATCCTGTGAGGTCAGTCAAATGAAGGGAATGAAGAGTACCTATTCCCTAGGGTTGTGGGAGGATTAGAAGTATTCTCATATTAGCTTGCCCACATGATGCATTTAGCCAGTGCCTGGTGCAAGCGTGAGCTGTCCTTTGCATCATAATCTAAGGTAACAGATAAGGAAACCATTGCTGAGCAGAGTCCCCACACATGTGGTGAATAGAGACTGCCAAAGGTTGTTCTCTTAACTTTTATGTCTTAATGCGCCATGGTATGCTGGAAGATGAGTAATCCCCAAGGTCCCTTGCAGTGGTGCCTGAAGCATATCTGCATTTAAGTGCCACAGGGGGAGAACTGTAGGGTGAAGCTTTAAGACCAGGCTCTGTGGAGGAAGAAGGGTGTGGAAAATGGTTAGGGTTGCCAGGCAAAGAGGAAGGTAGTTTACAGGGTGGAGAGGAAAGTTTGCATTGAGATGGAGAGGATGGGTAGAGCAGTCCAGTTGGAGCTGGAGCTTTTCCTGGGAATAGGACATTAACGAAATTAAACTCACCCTCAATTGCACCCTCCACATGCTGCCAGACATGGACTGCAAAGCCCCCTCCTCAGTATCTTACTTCACTATTCTCGTATCTGAAGCAGCAGCTTGGAAAGCAGTTGTGTGTTTAGCCATGCACAAAATCCCAATGTACCATGGGACCTTCCAGAAAATCCGGGTCAGCCACTAATCTCTCTACGGGAGAAGCATTTCAGGGATGGGAACTCACTGCTTCTCAGGGGAGCCCACTTCTGTGATAGACAGATTTCATTATTAGAAATATGTCCTTAATGTAATCTTTGCCTTCTTGCTGCACCCCTCAGGTATTTAAAGATGGCTATCCTATGCTCAGAATCTCTCCTTCTCCAGGCTAAACAACTAGGATTCCTGCCCTTTTTAACTCTGTTCTCATACCTTTGCTTCTGTGCAACTACCCCTGGCTTGTCACTTTGTAGAAATGGCATGGCTTTGGGGAGCTGGGAGTGAGTTCACATTAGCACCCATGAATGTACATAGAGCATCAGTTTAAAAAGGGTAGAAAGGCTCTGAGAGGTAATACAAAATATATATGCACGAGAGACTAAAGTGAGACTAAAGTCAAAAGAAGCACTGCTCAAAAGCATTGTCCCCAAAGACTTAGAGCAGTTTAAGTTTTAATAACTTCAAAAGTATATATGGGGCAGGCCATGGTGGCTCAGTGGCAGTGTGTTCACCTGCCATGCTGGAGACCCGGATTTGGTTCCCGGTGCCTGCCCATGTAAAAAAAAAATAATAATAATGTATTAGGCTAAAGTCTTATAAATCATACCTCTGGAAAGTTTCATTATTTAAATTTCTATCATGTTTAGTTTTGTGAACTTTTAATAATTTTTTTATTTTAATTTTTGTTTCAGGCAACATTTGCCATCTTCAGGGGAATGGATGCTGATGAGGCTCGGGGATTCTCTTGAAGCTGTATGACTCATCTGCTCACCTGCATTATGGGCATTCTCCCATGCCAGTTTTAGGTTGAAAGTAGACTTTTAGTTTTAGGAGTAGGTGGCTGTGTTGAGAGTCAGCCAAGAGGCCAAGGCTCACATACTCAAATCACATGCTCAAATTTTTTCTTCATTAGCACCAGCAGCACCCTTCTTCTATCCTCAGAGTTACCTTATGGTTCAGAATGACTGATGAAGCTCCTGCCATCACATCCATGTTCTATGCCAGCAGGAGGAAGAAGCAGAAGAGCACAAGTGAACACCCATCCCGTTCCTTTTAAGGAACCTTCCAGGAATTCCTACGTAACACTTTCACTTAGATCTCATCAGCTGGAATCAAGTTACAGCTGGAATCTAGCAACAGCCAGCTATAAGAAACACTTTTAAATCATGAACATTTGGAAGACAGCTATAGTTTATCTTCTCCTTCTCAGCCAGTAGTGGATAAGAGCACCTGTTCCCCCATATCTTCACCATCACTGAGTATTACCATTCTTTTCCAACTTTGCCATTCTGACATGTTCTAAGTGATACCATATTGTTTTTATTTGGTTTGCTTTAATCTGTATATGTTGATTAAACATTTATAGACTTTTCCAAAAAGTTCCTTATTTATACCCATAGTCCATCTTAAATGATTACATATCTCTTTATTGATTATTGAGTTATTTATTATTTGGAATATAACCCAGATAGCTTATAAATATTTTCCACAGTTTTTCACATTTTTTAAAAAACTTTCACTTCTTAAAAGTATGTTGTTAGTTTTATCATCCTTTTCTTTATAGTTTCTGTCCTTGGAGTCACACATCTTTTCTTACCCCAACGGGATATAAATATTTACCTGTATTTTCATCTGTGTTTTGTAGCAAGATCCTCAGGTGCAACTGATCAGTTAATTATATTCATCATTTCTTAAGACGTCAGCATTGGGCTTTCCTAAACCCCTCTCTTATTTATTTGATCCCTTTTATCCCCATTTTGTATTCCAAAGGTCACCACCCCCCGTACAACCACGCTGTGTTATATATGTATCTTTTAGATCAGCATGGTTTTGCTAAATATGTATTGTATAATGCTCACATATTTTGACTTGCATAAATGATATTGTCTTATACATTTCATTCTGTTTCTTGTTCCACACAGCACTACATTTTTTTTTTTATTTTTTGGGGGTGCATGGTCTGGGAATCGAACCTGGGTCTCCCACATAGAAAGGCAGGCATTCTAACCACTATACTACCCGTGCACCCCAGCACTACATTTTAAAGACTGATCTTTCATGTCCTGTGTGCATTTGGCCCATTGCTTCCAACTTCTCAGTCCTCCACTGTGTCCACCCAGCATAGTTCACAAATCCATTTCCCCAGCAGCAGGCGCTGATGACCTCCGGCTTCCCTCAGCCACAAACAGCGCTGCATCCATTTATGGGTCAGTGCAAAATGAATCTGATTGTACCACAGCAAAGGACTGGTGCTCAACAAAGACTGATGTAGATAAAGCTAATAGACAACAAAGAGGGAAAAGATATTTGCAGTCCCTAAACTGACAGCAAGCGATTGATATCTAGGGTACACAAAGAACCTCCTTAAATCAGTAAGAAAAATGCAGAAATCCCAATAGAAACTAGGCAAAGGATATGAACAAGCTTGCGAAAATAGAAACCCAGAAAAAAAAAAAAATTAATGGGAATATGAAGAGATGTTCAATTTCACCAGGAATCACAGAAGTGTATTTTAAAACAATGAGATATTACTCTATGCCTTATGAGAGTTGCAAAAATTAGAAACCGGAAAATACCAGGTGTTGGTGTGGATTTGCAGACATGGAAACCACTGTGCATGCCTGGTGGGACAGCAGACTTTGGCAGCAATTCTGGAGAACAATCTGGCAGCACTTGGTCAACTTAAGTGTTCACACACTCATGACCCAGAAATTCCACTCTTCTCCCAGCACTTTTATAGTTTGGGTTTTTGTTTATTTTTAACACATAAATATTTAATCCATCTGGGATTTATTTTGTTGTAGAGTATAAGTATTTAGCAATATTTATTTCCCCCAAATGTTTGGCGAGTTGCCCTAACACTTTTGAATAACACCACCTTTCTCTCCTGCCACATTATCGTTTACTAAATTCTTATGGATTCCTGGGTCTGCATTAGGCATTGGGTTTCTAAACAGTGTATCCCCATGCTGCCAATTTGGAGAATGTTTAATCCCTCCTGTGCTTTGTGCTTTGATGTCAAGAGCCAAAGAAATAAAGTCACAGAAAACAAAGGCTGTTTTTCCTGGTACTTACTTATAAATTCCTGTTGGATGAAACCTTGTTTTGGGCTATGACTCTTCAATGAGCCCTTTCTCACATTCCTTCCCTCTCTCCTTCTGGTAGCATCTTCTTACTTCCATTTCTTTGACCCCAAAAGTCAGATTTTATCTTCCGTCTCACTTCCTCTCCCACTCCCATCCTCCCTGTCTCACTCCTCCTCTCACTGCCCATCTAATCCCATTTTCAGAAAGAAAAGTTTAATGTCATGAACAGAATTTGGAAATCAGAGAACCTCTCTGGAGATCAGCAATTTGGAGATTTCACTCAGCCCTAATTCCAAAAAAAAGCAATCCTTCAGAATTGAAGTGCTCTCTGTTTCATAACAGCAAGCCTGATGCCACCTGAGCGAGGTTTCCTCGTCTTTACTGGGCAGGCTCAGTCTAATTCCCAGAAACAAGATGTCTGATCACAGAGGGTTACAAGCCCAAGTTGCAGCCTGAGAACCCGTCTTTGCATTAAAGCGATCAAGTCGCATTTCAAAGCTGCAGGAAAGAGGGTTCTGTTTGAAGAGTGTCAGTCACTTTTGTTTTAAAAGACACAGGCAGCACTTAAAGGCTGTCAATCATTTCCTATGAAAGGAGATGAGAAACTTTTAACATATAAATTGCCAATATTTTCCACTGTAAATTAAAAAGAATTTTTTTTAATGTGAAAAATTATTATTTTCCAATTTAGGTCAGTTCTTTTCCATGAGAAAATTTGAAACAGCATTACCTGTCAGATTTAAAGAAAAAAAAAAAGATTAAATAGATCTATGAAAGCATGAAGAAAAGGCCTGGTCTGATCTCTGTGGTCAGTTTGGGCCCTGACAACTGGCGAGAGTAGGAAGCTGTCCTGCTGGGGAAAGTTGACATCCAAGTTTTGCTGTCCCATAAGGTAAGCACTGGACATGTTGGCTGTTGAAATTTAATTAAAATTCAATAACACTGAAAGTTCAGTATCTCGGTCACACTAGCCATATGTCAGGTGTGCAATTGCCCCGCTTGGCTCAGTGGCTACTATATTGGACAGCGGAGGTATGGAACGTTTCCATTATCAAGGAAGTTTTATTAGAGAACGCCAGTAAGATCTTGGCTACTTAAAGTGTGGCAGGGACAAGCAGTATCAGCATCACCTGGGAGAAGATGATGGCTACTCCACCTGCTTCGTAGGTGGGCGTGCGACCTGTGCTGTCGGTAGCCCCAGGACCCTGTGCCTAAAAGGGTTCCACACTCAGGCTCATGCTCTGTTGTTGCCATCGTGACATCGTTGATCACTTTTGGACAAGAGGCCTGGATTTTCATTCCTCTTTAGGGAAGCCAGTCCTGCCTGGGAGCTGTTTGGGAAAGCAGAGCCCCAGGCCCCACCATAGATTTAATGAATCAGCATCTGCATTTGAACAAGACCCCCAGATGAGTCTTGTGGGTGCTAGCCTTTGAGAAACATGATCTAGAACAGTATTCTTCAAACATTTTAGAGCTGCGCAATTCTTTCTTGAAATTCCTTCAGATGAAATGGTAACAGAGTCTAATATATGCAATAGGTGACAAGGACCATGATAAACCTCTTAAGGCACTTCATATAATAGTCCTTGTTCTGCTATAAATAATATCGGGTTAGTTTTCGATCCTTAGGGTTTTATTGGAGGGCTTGAACACCTTTAATCTAGAACCCCTTGGCTGAAGATGATTTACAATATTGAGACACCTCATCCTTTACCCCAGGACAACTGGTATACTCCAGGTGAACCAAATCTCTGGGAATAAGTAAGACAAATTAGAACCCTGGTCTCTATTTCTTCCACCGTGATACTAGCCAATCCGTGTGTGCTCATGAAGCGATTCACTCCCTTACCTCATTTAAAATTCTCAGGTGCCGGCATTCAGTGCATCCACACAGGAATAAGCAGAGACTTACAGTACGTAAGTAACTTGCTCAAGCATAGCCAGGATGTGAGCCGAGGGAAGATGAGGCAATTCCTGCACTGCCAAAGTCAAGGGAGTGCCAAGGAACTCTGTAATCAAAACACATAAGTCAGTATTTTTAAAAATTAAAATTAATGTGAAAATATCCGTGATGAGCAAACGATTATAATTTTAAATAAAGACAGACTGCTGCTGTTTGTTTCAAGACCTTGCATTTTTTTGTTGTTGTGTTCAAAGGGACAGTTGTTTCCAGTCACCCCAGGGTTCCCAGGCCTTGCGTGGTCACAGCGTTCCCCCTTCCCTCACCCCCAAAAAGGTTTGTGAGGGTTAATTATGGCATGTGAAGAGATTCGGCAATGCAGGCTTTAAATGTAGTCACGGTTTTTAATTGTAAAGATTTCATTAACTTTTTCCACCCTGTTCAAACTAAGAGAGGATGTTTTGATGAGTGTATATAGAGGCCCAGTTTTCCTTTTCACCTTGGGAGCCAACATGGCTAAGTACTGCCCAGGTTTGTCCAATTTCTGCAGAATGGATGCCTTGCTCTGCCTACACCAGTGGTTCTCAATCCTGGCTGCACATTAGAAACACCTGGAGAGCCTTAAAAACGACATACCCATGCCTAGGTCCGTTCCAGAATCACCTTCAATTTGTCTGGGTGGTTTGGAATGGGGCTAGCCATTGGGGATTGTTGCAAAACTCCCCCATTCATTCTCAGGTGTGGTCAAGGTTGAGAACGACTTTGCTTCACCACGCCCCTCCCTTGATGGCTCACAGGGGGTCCAGCGCTCAGAACAAAACACCCTCACCACGGAGCCTCATGTCAGCTGAGTGCGGTAAATACAATCATTTGCATCAATACCCGCACGTGCTTGATCTTAATCATCTGCATCCATGTGGATTTGAAGCCATCGTAAATGGACCTTTTGAAGGCGCTATTTTTAGTTCAGGTGTGGCCCCACTTAATCAGGGTGGGCCTTAAACCATATTACTGGAGGGCTTATAAAGAGAAGAAACCGGAAGCCAGAAAACAGGGAAGGCCAAAGGGATGTGCTAGAAGCTGCAAGTCAGTGGAAGTTAGTAGAGAGCAGAAACTAGAAAGCAGGAGAGCGGACCAGCGTGGAGAGAGGCTGCTGTATGACCTGAGCCAGAGCTGCAAGCCTAGGAGACCCAGGCATTGTGCAAACCAGCACCAGAACCCTCAGATTCTGGGGTGAAAGCATCTCCTTGCCGATGCCTTGACTTTGGACCTCTCGCCTCTGAAACCGTGAGCCAACAAATTCCTATTGTTTAAGCCAACCCATAGTGTAGTATTTGTCCTAGCAGCCTGGCAAACTAAAATAGTGAAATCAGCTGGAAAACATGTCCCCTTCCAGATTGCAATGAGTATCATAGAATTTTTTTGTTCTAGATGAAGCCTGAAGAATCAGATTGCACAGTGAGATACCAATTCTCACACGGTAGGATGACTATTAAAAAAAAAACAAACTGAAAATAACAAGTGTTGATGAGGATGTGGAGAAATTGGAACTCTTATACATTGTTGGTGGAAGTGTAAATTGGTGCAGCTGCTGTGAAAAACTGTTTGACAACTCCTCAAAGTTAAACACAGAATTCTCATATGCTTTAGCCATTTTACTCCTAGGCACATACCCCAAAGACTTGAAAACGGGGAGCCAAACAGATATTGGTATATTAATGTTCCCAACAAGATTATTTAGCATAGCTAAAAGGAAGCAGCCCCCTATCAATAGATGAAAGGGTAAACAAAATGTGGTATACACATGCAATGGAATACTATTCAGCCATAAAAATGAATGACGTTCTGATACATGCTACAACATGGATGGACCTTGAAAACCTTATGCTAAGTGAAATAAGCCAGATGCAGAAGGACAGCTATTGTATAACTCCATTTATATGAGATATCTAGAATAAGCAAATCACAGACAGAAAATAGATTAGAACTTACCAGGGCTGGAGGGGAGGGGGAATGGAGAGTTGTGACTTAACAGGTACAGAGATTCTGTTTGGGGCGGTGAAAAAGTTTTGGTAATGGATAGAGGTGATAGTAGCACAACGTTGTAAATATAATTAATGCCACTGAATTGTACACTTAAAAAGGGGTAGACTGGAAAAATTTGTTTATATAGGTGTGTGTGTATGTGTTACTCCAACAAAATTTAAAGAGAATCATGGGATGTTTGAGCTAAAAGGAAATCTAATTAGATTGCCAAATTTACTGGTGAAAAAATAGAGGCTCAGGAAGGCGACCCCAACTTACTAATGAGGGGTAAAGAGAAAATAGGAGCAAAGGGCTCTTAGCCCCCAGTCCAGGCTCTTTCCCAGGTATCCATTAGAGAAAATGCTTCCTTCTCATGGAAAAGAAATTAAAGAAGCCAACAGAGTCCAACATTTAAACACTGAGAGATTTCACATAAAACTTCAGATAACTTACATCTCTAAACTTCGAATATTTGGCAAATGGGTCTGGATTTTTGCACAATTACAACTGTCCAGTTAGTTAGATGGTCCAAGTACTCCACTGTTTGCCACAGCCCCCATTATTTCCAATTGTATGCATAACTCTGAGATCGTCAAGTGTCAACTGTAATTTTAAATTTGCGCTGATACCTTTGAGGTGCAAGGATCCTCCAGCCAGTCTGTCTCATGCATTTATGTTAAGTATTTGGCCCCTGGTAGCAATTGAGTTTGCAACCCTTGGCCATAGTCAGGTCCTCATCGTTGAGGGATGCCCTGTACTTTGGGGCAGGAAGAACACTTTCTCCGCTTGCTTCTGGTGTGAAAGAGACGTTCCCAGGCTGGATAGTGAAGCAGCTTTCCAAAGTGGAGTCCTCCGGAGAGTGGGGTCAGGGACAGGTCCTTGACAAGTCCATGAAGGCTGGAATTCGCATTCCTGGTTTCCAGAATGCATGGCTTGATCATATGAATGCACCACAAACTATAGGATTTTTTTCATCAGTAATCTCTGTTCTATAACATCAAGCCTTTTCTTCCTTCATGCTTTGCTCATGCTATTCTTTGATTCTGAATGCCCTCCCTCTTTTCCATGCATCTAAAGTCCAGTGGTCTTTCTTTCTAAGTTCAGCTTCCTGGATTACTCTGATAGAGGATACTCTCCCATCTTGAAAACACCTACTATATCAAGACAATAGAGACACCATATGTTTCTTTGATTTCCCTGGGCTAGAGGATAAACTCTTTAACCTTGCCTGCTTATAATTCCTTTGAATGGTCTCCAAACGCCCAGGACCGTGCTTGGGCACAGAGGACCTTCTCTACAGACTCTGAGGTTTGACTCGGGGCGGGGGGGTCCCCCCACCTCTGACTTCCTCTGTAGTACTCACTTCTGGCCACTAGAGGGCAGTCATCTACACACATCTTGCCCAGCCCAGGTTCCATGCTGCACACTTTCTAGAACCCCTGGAAGTAGGGCAAGCTCGTTTATTTCTCTCCAACACAGCCTCAGGCCACTAGAGCCTTTAATGTCAGGTTCCCTGCTGTGCAAGCTGCAGAATGAAAACACTGCAAATAAGAAAGGTCACTACATTCAATCTTCACCTTTACTTCTCACCTGAAAGCTCTGCCTCACCAACCCAGACCCCAGACTCTGGAAATTTTTCCAGACTCAGTGTGCCAGCAAGAGAGAGCATAAATCTGTGGCTGCTGAACATATGTGTGTGTTTTTACAGGTTCTTGCATCAGACCTGTGGCCCAGTGATGTGTCAAGGAAGGTTTAATTCCATCCTTCACTTTTCAGATCTTGAGGAGTTTTTGATGAGAGTCCTGAGGCTGCTTTGTTTTGCTTTGGCTGCTGCTATTCTCTATAAAAACAAGACTGACCTTTAAAAACAGGCCCTTGCCGTATGACCTGGTAACACCACTCCCAGATACATACCCCAAAGACACATAAACAGTGGCTGTTCTGGGAGAGCAGAAGTTTAGTTTTGTACATTTTATATTTAATAGGCCTATGAGACACCTAAATGGAAATGTGAATTAGGCATTTGTATATACATAAATTTGGAGTGCGTGGAAGAAGACAGGCCTGGAGATGTAAGCCTGGAAGTCATCAGCGAACAGATGTTATATGAAGCCAAAGGCCTGATGGAGATTATTCTAGGGAGAAATCATGTTCTAGATGTTTTATATGGTCATTTGCTTGAAATGGAGACTATGACTGGACCCATTGGTAAGAAAATCTGACAATAGTTTTCTGCTGGTATCGGTTTCTCACCCCTGGCTCGGATGTCCAGTTGAAGTTCTGTAGCACTGAGTTGGGGGAAAGTCTCTCTCTTCCTTTTAGTCCCTTTTTTCAGTTTTGTGTTGATTGAGAAGTGTTTATTGTATGTCAAAAACCAATTGATAGAATTCCTTTCCTAGCTCCCACTCTGGGCATAGCACTGGTTAAGAAATTACAGGAGGCAGAGAAATAAATATGATTCCTCTGTAAGAGGAACATATTAAATATTAGGAAAGAAAGGAAATTAATGAAAGTCAGATAATCATATATGTTCAGTGGAGGAAACAGAAACGTCAATACTTTATTTAGAAAGAGATCGATAAAGTGAACTAGTGCATAAAAACGAGTGGAGGACTAAAGAGTTTTAACTTAACTGGCCTCGGAGACTGACTCCTAAACACTACGGAATGGCCACCAGGGAACGCCTGCCTCTGAAGCCCCACTAGATCTTTTGGGCTCAAGAACTTCCTCTGATAACGCCATGCAGGAATCGCAAGGATGGAACTGGGAAGCTGGCAGCACGGTGCTGTCAGGACCCATTTCTCAACACTCATAAGACTAGAGAATGGGCTCTGGAACATTGAGACCAGCTGTGCCCCAATCCTCACCC